>JAVYIG010018323.1:0-20863 GCA_035222895.1 Strongylocentrotus droebachiensis | reverse complement strand
AAGCAAAAACACTGATTTTATTTTTGATTTGATGAAACAACGTAATAAAATGAAGAAGAAAGCAAAATTAACTAGGAATGAAGATGATTGGAAAAGTTATAGAAAGATGAGGAATACAGTTAGATATGAAATTAAAAAAGCAAAGAACGATATTATTCTGACTGCCAAAGTCGCAAAAATTCGTTAAAGTTATTATTGCCCAATAAATCGACAGATTATTTTAATAGTATGAATAGTAAAACTGAAAAAATTGCAAACAAATTTAATAAACACTTTGCCAATGTAGCTGCTAGTTGTACAAATGAATATGTTCCTATTTTAGAAGAAAGGCCTGTATGCTATGAGAATTCTGTTGAACTATCCCCTGTTGATATAGCTGATGTTCTTAAAGAAATATTTGCTTTACAGAACAAGAAGTCTACTGGTGTTGACGGAATTAGTACCTTTATTTTGAAACTGTTTGGGCCCGAAATAGTTCGAAGCATCACATACCCAATAAATAGGGCAATTAGTGAAGGCGTGGTTCCAACTAGGTGGAAAATAGGCAAGATAATTCCATTATTTAAGAAGGAGATAAAGCTAATCCTGATCATTATAGACCGATTTCTCTTTTACCTTGTGTGTCGAAGCTTTTAAAAAGAGTTGTACAGCGGCAACTCACCCGAATCTTATCGAACATTAATTTGTTGGCCAAACAACAATCGGAGTTTAGGTCTAATCATTCGACGATCACTACACTTATAAACGTTACGGATGATCGGCTCAATACACTGGACAAAGGCATGTACACAGGCACTGTTTTTGTTGATCTTCAAAAGGCTTTCGACTTTAATAGACCTCGGAATTATTCTGGCAAAATTAACCTCTTGTGTTGGTCTACAGGGTTCATCTTTGAATTGGTTTAGAAGCTATTTAAATGGTAGACGCATAATAACTTCGATTAATAATACGCTGTCGTCAGAACTACCACTTACAAACGGGGTACCCCGGGGATCTATTCTTGGCCCCGTACTATTTCTTATATTTATTAATGATATGCCCTCTTGTTTTGAAAAATGTTCTTTTCACCTTTATGCAGATGACACCGTTATATATTATTCAGATAAAGACCCTTGTAATATTGAAAATGTTTTGAATATTGAATTGTATAAGTTATATTCTTGGATGAATTGTAATAAGTTGAAAATAAATTATACTAAGTCTGTTAGTATGATGATAGGCACTGAACATATGTTGAACAGACACAGTAGGTTGAACTTAAAAATTAATGATAATGATAGTGTTCAAGTTGACAAATTTAAATATCTAGGTATTTGTATTGATTGTGAATTTAAATGGAATGTACACACTGATGAATTATGTAAAAAGGTTGGAAAAATGATTAGTTTCTTAGAAAGGTTGCGTAACTATGTTAATGAGAATGAGTTAAAACTTGTATATAATGCCGGAATAATGCCACATTTTGATTATGGTGACGTGTTATGGCATTCGGGCACTAAGTCTCAAGTAGGCATGTTACAAAAATTACAGAACAGGGTTGGTAGAATTATTCTTAAATTTAAATTATCTGAACATAAACCAATTAGTGAAATTCATGATATTTTAAATTGGAAATGTTAGAAAATAGACAAGCTAGGCATAGTTATTCTTTGATGTATAACAAATTTCACGATTTGGCACCTGTATATTTGAAAGAGAAGTTTATTGTTAAGACTACAAACTATGCCCTTAGAAGTACTAATATAGTTTTGCCTAAACCAAAAACACAGAATTGTAAGCGTACTTTTTTGTATCGCGGAAGTAAATTGTATAATGGATTGTCTATGCACATCCGACAATCAAGAAGTTTGGCTATATTTAATAAAGAAATAAAAAGTTTAGTTTGAAATGTTATGACAGAGATAATATACACTGGAGGACTTGGGAATGGGTAGCGGGAGGGGTTGGCAGTATCGAGAGGGTGGCGGGGGTGGGGATGGTGAGGTCAGGGGGATCGATAAGGGGGGGGGGGGGGTAGTGTATTGGTAAATTACTATGATTTGTATAACAATTGATATTGTATGTAAATTAATGATTTTTGCTTTTGGACCCCATGGAAGAACAGGACCATTTTGAAAATGGTCCTGAAATAGGCTATCCAACCGTTTGTCTAAACTTTACACATTTACTTACTTTCTTATCGTTTGAAATGTGTTTTATATGTATGTTTTTTAAACTTGTATGTATATATATGGATTTCGGAAATAAAAACAAACAAACAAACAATGTAGTCATAATAATAGAGGATAGTACACATATTGTCAATTGTGAGTGAAAAAAACTTTTTTTATTTTTACTCGAGCATTGTGTCCGTTATTTTTGCGCACAGTGAATTTGTATTTGTTCCGTGTATTTGGTTTGAAATGTGTATTTGGTCGGAAATCCATGGTAATAATTTCCGAAGCTCCTTGGAAGCGCAGACTAAATATTATGCGCTAAACAGGAACGGCCTATCATTATTATTATTATTCCTGTGGCAAGTTCGCTGAAGAGATTCTTTTATTTGGACGAAGCTGGTAAAGCCCAATTAGGTATTGGATGGTATAGCCTTTGAAAAAATGCCTATAGCCCAATCAGTTAAAACACGTAGTGTTGTTTATGGAAAACAATTATTTAGTGAAGTTGTCGTATATTAACTTAGTTCAGACAAAATAATGGATGGTTTCCAGAACAACTGACACGGGACAACTTTTGTTGTAAATGTAAATAGGTAGAGAAAGCTATATTTCAAGAAAGGGGATTTGTGATTGAATAATAGCACGATGTGGAAAACTGCAGATCTACATCTATAATGATTTTCTCTCCTTCATTTATCCATCACTACAGTGCCTGATGGAGAAAAGTGTCAATTAAAAGGCACCGAGATTAAGAAACATGTTCGTAATGTTTCTATAACCCACTACCAGAGGATAATTAGCATCATTTCCACAGAGGTTAAATCTAAACGTAATAAAGAAGGAAAAGACGTCAACACGACCCTCGATGAGAACGAAACGGATCTCTTCAATACCCATCAGATGATACAGGAATGGTTTGACGAGCAGGAATGCAGTAATTACGAGAAGAGAATTACACTTCGAAACGCAGTGGAAGACGCCAAAAAAGCTTCTAAATCTAGTGGTAAGGCTTGTGAAGAAGAAGAAGAAGACGGGCAGGAAGAAGACCAAATAGTTTAACATAGTAAGAAAGAAAAGAGAAGTGATTCGACTTTGCTTTTTTACCCAAGAATACTAAAATACATATTTTATCTTGTAATTAAATTATCCGGAGAGTGCAAATAAATTCAGACACAAAACATGGTGTTTTAGATTTAAAGATTAAATTAAGGAAGATACGTGACTATCAAGAGCCTGAATACGTATGCATGCGTTCAACATGTTGTTAATTAATTCAAAATGTATCTTTTTACCTAGTAAATTTTAATGTGGAAATCTAACAATTTGACTGATTAGTTGATCAACCTCTTTTGAACTCACGCCCCCGCTCATTGTTTCATCAATTTCTATCTCTTTCTCTTTTTCACAACACCCTCACCCCCCCCCCCATTTTTACCGACTGTTTTATCTCCTTAGAAATAAATTTAGATGAGATAGAGCAACTTGCTTCATATAACGGGAATGCGGAAGCAGCGTATGAACTTCTCATGAAAGACATCAAGCCCTTTGCTACAATTCTTGGTTTGGATGAAAGCAAACTCACGAAGTACAAACAATTATCTAGTTCGTCTAAAAGCACCAGGGGAACTATTGGACTCGTCGCAGATGTTAGGCCGAAAAAAGGAAAAAAATGATCATAAATGTGGTAAGTTATGGAAACAGGGGTGGCAGCAGGTCTCTAATAATCGACATTTCCCAACTTCAAACACCTCTCCACACACACAAACATATTTATTTAAGAAAACAATAAGTATTTGATGGCTCTTTACCTGACGACTTCGTACGATAGACCGTAAAGTAAACTCATTCTTATGCATAATTTATCTTAGAAAATCATGATATTTTATGTCATCATTACCATTATTATCTAATATATAAAGATATCGATACATTATGATAGTGTTACTATTCGTCTATCATCTTACTATCCCTACTTAAATCTTCTTCTTCTTCTGTCTCCTTCTCTTCTACTTTTTCTCTTCTACTTCCTCTTCATCCTCTTCTTAATCTTACCATCCTCTTTTCTTTGCTTTCTTTACTCTACACCACCATCATGTTCTTCTTCACTTCTCTTTATCTCCTTTATATATAAATTGAGTTAGGGAGATCATATATTAAGAAATAAGCATTTTAATTTTTTTTTTTTTTAACAATCTACTCATTCAAGTTCATTAATTTGAGGTTATTTGATATGAATGTTTTTATATACTGTATTTTACATTTGTAAAACATTGCCCAATTCGGCCTTGTAGGCCGCGATGCATTGTTGTTCTTTTATTCTCAATAAAACCATTATCTCTCTCTCTCTCTCTCTCTCTCTAAATATATAGTGCAGTTGTATAGCATTGGATTTCTTAGCCAGTGACCCGGATTCCCGGTGGAGACTTATTTTTATGAGCCAACATTTCCAAAAAGTTGCTTACATGAGGAAAAAATCTAACCGAAATATTATTAAAAAATGAGAAGGAAATGTAAAAATAATAACAGAAAGCCTTTATGTGTGTGTGCTTTGTGCGGGTGCAAACAGGAAGTAAGTGTGGCTACATTTCGGAGCTAAATTGTAAATATTCCCTTCTTAGTGGTAGCAGAGTGCTCTCCTGCAATATTGAAGGGTTCCGACACGCCTGACCCTATATTTCTGCCCAAATAATGCCGGAGCAATCATCGCCTGAGCACAGGGGCGATGCTAAAGGGGTTGGGGGAGCGACACCCCTCCCCGTCACCCGTCAGGATATTGTCGATAAAATTGCGCTACCGTCGGGAAAAGGGAAGGGGTAAGAAAAAAAAAGTTTCCGCGCTTCGAGCGAGAGGGGAGAAACTGAATTCAAACAAGGATTAATAGTAGAGAAAGATACAATAAATGGTCTTTATTCTCTAATATTCTAATAAAACGTCAAAGCTTCCGCCTTTCGCGCGGTAGGGGGGGGGGGGGGAAATAAATTTTGACATTCTTTAAGAGTCGCGAACGGTACAACGAATCGTATTCTTTCTCTAATCATTTAATGAAACATCAAGGCTCCACCCCCCCCCCCCCCCACCACCACTACCCTAGTGGAGCTCGCGCACTCTTTAAGTGTTTCGCACGCGTGCTCACTACCCCCCCCCCCCCTAAAATAAGATCATAGCTACGCGCCTGCATTTAAACATATACCTACGATGCTGACTAAGTTGACGAAATAAATCGTATATTTATGTCGTCGAGAAGAATGACAATGTGCGCATACGCAAGTACTGTGGATAGTTCATAGGAAAATATTTTCGCCTTCGGCCCTGGGTTTATCGGGGTTAAATGTGTAGACATTGGGACATAAAATGTTGTCGGTAATTAGTGGGCTCAACCCCCCCCCCCCCCTAGACACACACACACACACTGAAAAAGGTCCAGCGACGCCCCTGCCTGAGCATATTATGATGGAGAACCAAAAATAGGGGTATTATTCCAGCCACTTGGCCACTGTAGCCTTATAAACCCGCTGGTAACCAAATGTATTGTCCCGTTATATGAGGCAACCAATCGGATTTCGATATCATTATCGCGCGATTTGTATTTAAGAATTATTTATTGATAGCTACAAAGTACTCAGTTTGAAAAGTTATGTGTTTCTATTAAGAAAACTTCTATTTTTTGTTAAAGTTTTACTTTATATTATTTGCGTTTTTCTTCTCAGATGTGCCCAATACTGGAAATCGAATATCGTCTTGAGGCATATACTCTTCTTGATCGTCAAGGATACCGGGATCTAGTACAATAAGGCAGACCAACCCTGTCTTGATGAAGGATTGTTTGGACCTAGATGTCATATTCGTATAAACTAAATACAGTAAGAAGTTGAGCACAGTATGATTCAAGAAGTTTTCAAGTGTAGGTTATTGTCCATGCATTATCTCTACCATGGTGAAGTGATCAATTTAAATTCAATTAAGTCAGTGGCTGACGATAATACATACATAGTATTTCTCTCTTCATTCTATCACTGAGACCATATTCCACCCGAAGTTACAAAATAAACTATAAAGATGTTATCAGTAGGTCATGATTAGTATTCACACTTGGAGGGTTGTATTCTCGAAATCGGACAAACTTTAGTCCATGGTTTTAATAATTCACCGACTAAGTATGGAATGCCAAGTTTTAATATGAATATGTTTTTGAATAATTTAATCTGTCACTAAATTAAAATAAAATGTAAAAACACAATTAATAAATTACAATGTAACTATGATATAAATATGTTATCATGGTAATTTAGGGACATATCAAATTATTCAAAAACATATTCATATGAACACTTGGCATTCCATACTTAGTCGGTAGATTAAACCATGGATAAAGTTAGTCCGATTTCGACAATATTACCCGAAGACTTTCGGCTTACACGAACCCCTACAAATAGCAATTTCAAAATCCTTTGATATGAATACAACATTTTTAACATAAAAATTGTGCTGAATGTACCGATTCTTTTTCTTATAAGTGTACAGTCACGTAACGAAAACAAATCTGCATCGTCCTCAAGTTCCGATTAACTCTGTAAAATCGGAGAAATTTCGGCAGTTTATTTAGAAAAAAAGCTTCAGATGGGTTTTTTTATATTGGTTTCCGTCGTTTCTGCTGTTAGTTGCTATGCAATGCAACTACCGAAATCTTGGAATGCGAAAACAAATTGACAATCTCTTGTTAAAACATGAGCTCCAAACTCTGTGCAAATAGGCAATGGCCTACTTTGTTTTCGACCGGAACTTGTATAAATCAGTTGTGTAACTCAGGATGCATGTGTCTTATAACATTAGTACGCCCAAATGCTCATTATGTTTATGTATCAAGTATTACTATATTATTAAGCAGTTATACATGGGGATAAGAACGTTCGAGAATTGACAAGAATGGATAAAAGAGTAAAAGAGATAGCTAGTATTGTTATGATATTTACTTAAGTAAAAATTAATCGACGGTGAGTGCCAACATTCAGACCTGTGGTAGTTCACTTTCATATGCATTTATTCATTCAAATTGAGATTATACCCCGTGCAGGTTCCATAATACTATACGATATTTACAATACATGTATTCGCTCAACTGCATACAAAGTATAAATGGATTAAAGCACTTTAGAGAATGGTGGAAATTAAATTTAGTTGTAAAGAAGGGATACAAAACAAAGCATTAAGTGCGTAAGAATAGTGGAAATGATTTATCTTCGGAGGGACTGGCAATAGTTACTTTTGTTTTCTTTCAGTTAAAGTATTGTTTTTAGCTGGAGATGGATCGACTGGCGTTGCATTTTTGTTGGGGGTGTGGCCCTAAATATTCCTCTTAACCACATTAATGACATTCGCTATTTCCAGCTATATACCTATACATGGATTTGTTTTAACATTTCGTTTCAGAAATGACCCATATGATAATTACATGTACACTTAATTGTTGCTAAATGATTTCAAATACACTTTGAATAGAACATGAAATGTTGTTATATATTCGTTTTTATGTAAATTTGTTATTCTCAAAGTATAAAGCGTATTTAAACAAATAATTTTGTCTCGTATTTACTTTATTTACATATGACTTACGGTCAGTTCAAGTTTATCATGATTGATCATTACATCACTCATGGCAACATGCGCAATGTGCAGTACTTTTTTAACAACAGCCTTTAACTAAGCAATTTAAAACTAATTCCATAACTGACATTTATGTCTACTTAATTATATTCTATTTATGTGTTCAGTATTCTATATATTTCTACATATTATATCAGTTATTACTTCATCAACGACATCATGACTGTTTGTATGATTATTGTCGTTCAGTCTTTGAATATTTTAGAATTGTACTTTCCTAATCATTACAACAGTACGTGCTTTTATAGTTTCTGCCATGCATAGTTCAATGGTTGTACGTTCTCTATTATAACTGTGTGAAATTAAATACAATTTCGGAGTCCTAAGGACAGAACCTCAGTCAGTGAGAGATATCCTGCTTTGTCCATTTTTTGACTATATACATTGTGTGGTAGTTGCTGTTATTAGATGATCTGCCGCGTAGAGTGGCAGAGAACCCTTTGATTTTGTCAGAATCTATCTTTTGTTCCTTCTTTCTTTCTGTATGGATTTTGTTTTCATCTCATTAATAACATGGTTTATGACATCAAAATTATCACGACATGTACCATATGCAACTGAGAGAACTTTTCGTTACTAATTCATGACGTCATCTAGGCGCCATTTTGTTAATTTCTAATAGTGACCATATTTCATGTATACATTGTCATTCCTGAATGATATTTAATATGCATGAACTTGACGTCATGGGTAAACTTCTGGTCACACTCATGTCTCTGCGCGCATCACGGCGGACGCGTTGGCGAGCGACAAATTTAAGATTGGTTAAATTGCTTATTGGACCAATTTCTACATGCATATGGCTCCGAATAGTCTCATTGGACAACGCCCCCTATCGTCAGATTCTAGCAGCCTAACATGTTAGCCTATGGACTTTTACCCCCCAAAAATCGTTAAAATTTATTTTTTGTTTAAACGAAAAGCACATCCACCCCGACGTACGTTGACACCAGCTCTTTCATTGGAACCCTCATGTCCCATTGACTTTTGAAAGTTTACCCACCGTAATTTGGTCAAAATAGCTCGCCAGCTCGCCATTGCCTATATAACACATGTACAACAAGTCGAACTTTGAACTCAATTTAGGCGCCTTGGATTAATTCTCATGTGCGAGAAGCTGCAGCTTTTTAACGTGAGAGCGCATGCATGAAAGCTGTATTGAGTTAATCCCGGATGCGCGATTTGCCCACGAAAAGCCGCATTAGGGACTTTTAGATTGAGTGGACGAGAACACGATGAACGCCGACTGATCATGCGTGTCAACGTACTTAACTGCCCATGTTGACTACAATTAGAAATCTTTTAGATTGCACCCGACGATATACATGCATGCAGGAAGTAACACTATAAACATCACGGACAAAGAAAGAGGACAAAATACACAGTTCCTCATTCTACCCTCAACAAAAGAACATCCCTTCACAGCTATTATGTAAAAATGTGTAGAACAGGTGAATATGCATGTGACACCTGTTCTACACATTTTTACATAATAGCAGGGGAGGGATGTTCCTTTGTCTATACCTGAGGAACTGTATATTTTATGCGCACGCGGCATACTAGTACCTTGAGCATGTAAAGGCGCTATATAAATACCAATATGTATGTATGTACTAGATTTAGGAATATCAAGGTTGACGCATTCTCGATCGCTGAGACGACGTAACGCACTCTTGGGGAATACTTTGGCATTGGATAGGGTACAATGCTGAAAGTGATTAAGCAGAAGATTCGACTCCCTTAGGACTCAGTTGGCAACGTTGATGCAGCATGGTCATACGTCATCACTCAACCTACTCAATGCTTTGCTTCATATTATGGACAGTCAACAACCAGCTCAATGTCAGAGGCTCGTATCAACGTGTGGCTATCAAAGGTCCGAAGACTAGGAGCTACAAATACCCCAAACCTTGCCTCACTACCTCAAACTACTGAAGCGTTTGTAGAAAATGTTAAGAGAGCTCATTTGCAAACATGTGTGTGGAAGCACGCCTTACAGTCACGACCTCACTTCGAACATATTTGTTTTGAATAATTTTTTGCAGAATTAAGCGTTAAATTACACCCTCCTCCGCACCGAATATTTTAGGGTTTCCAACACTTTAGAGGGCTTTTAAACAAATTTCAAGATTTTGAAGCAAACTTATAAACGGATATAGTCCTGTATCGTATTGGTAGTTCGTAATTGTTAGGTTCATATAAAAGAATCTTGTACCTTAGAATACAAATCTAGTTTCTCAACGCTGTCACTGAAAACGGGCATTTATCACCATATGCCACCTCATATATATTGGACAGAGAGCATACAATTCAATCGTGTTTTCTTCGAGTATTACATTACAAAATAAAAACAAATGTGCAGCACAATTTTTACTCACTGTATCCAGTGAATCTGACTCATGGCATATGATAATGTTACGTTAGAAATTGGTATTTGGCCATCATTTTGAACTATGCAAGTTAATGTGTCTATAGAGGGCGCCATTCCGAATTATGCAAATTTAAAAATCATTTGTGATCATACAACATCGCAATTTTTATTTAGTGATGATTCTAGAAATAAAGCTAGATATTTGACTGCCATCTAATGTAGTAAAATGCTGTTAACACTTTTTATATCATTAATTTTGGTTAAAAAGGGGATTTTGGCGGCCATTTTGTATGACGTCACATATCTCAAATTGCTCAATGCTGACAGAGTTTCAGCAATCGGATTCTTCAAATTGATGGTCTAAGGAACTATAATTCAAAAAAAAAATATATATATAGACCCTAAAACAAGGTATATCGAGTTGGCTGCCGGACTATTATGATGCTTTTGTTTTATCTTCTGTACAATGCAGGGGTTTCCGTTTTTTATTTATAAAAACGAATAAACATCTTTGATCTTCACCACGGCGTCCCATACTTTTCATGTTTGTTGGTTATGATTTAAACGGTGCAGCACGCGTCCCACAATCTAATAGGAAATACAATTGAATAATAGAATGCATGAATGTTAAGACTGTGATAATTGTATCTGCTTTCATGCCATATGGTATAGCCACAAGAAACAAGCCATGAGAAGAACAAATATATATCACTTAATGTGATTAATACCCCCGCATCACCAATTCACATTCCAAGTTACTGCAAACATTTTATACTACATCTAAATTGTTAAACAAAATATAAAAAAAATAAATGGCATTTTTGTGCAAAAATTTGTTGTTATCATGGCAACGCCTCATTTGACATACATAAAATGTATGTCTCGCTTATTTGCACTTTAAGATCATTATGTGTACCAAGTTTCATCAAAATTGCTCAATAATTGTGGAAGAAGTTCGCTCTACAAGAGTTTTAAATAAAAATGGCATACTTTTGGTGCAAAAATGTGGTTACCATGGTAACAAATTATCCATTATACAAAACAAATTTCTATTGCATATCCACACGTTTCATGCAAATTGCTCAAAAACTTAAAGTAGTTCGCTCAACAAGGTTTTTATATCAACATATAGCTCCGTTTAGTCTCATTTGAGAACGCCCCCTATCGTCAGAGTCCAGCAGCCTATAAACATGTTAGCATATGGACTTCTACCAACAACAACAAAAATCGTTAACAATTATTTTGTTGTTTATACGAAAATCACATCCACCCCGACGTACGTTGACACTAGCTCTTTCATTGGAACCCTCATGTCCCATTGACTTTTGAAAGTTCACCCACCGTAATTTGATCAAAATAGGTCGCAAGCTCGCCATTGCATATATAACGCTTGTGTAACAAGTCGAACTTTGGACGCAGTTTACCACGCGATTGTAAGATTATAGGTCAAGCACACGAAGGATAAGAAGCATGGATTATCATAGATCAGTTCTGCTTGGTTCATTATGTCCACTTCAGCCAACCCTCCACCATAATTTGTCCATTTAGTATAAGCAAACATTTTGCCGAGGTAAGCAAAAACATGAATATTCATGACACACCATGGACTTTTCGATTATTAACAGAGGGGTGCAATTGTGCACCACATCAAACTCACCTACTTTCAGTGAAGTATTTCATTGTATTATGTAGTTTGGTAGGTTTATTTTACTAACTGTTTAATTATGAGATATCAATGATAGTTTAAAGATATGGAAAAGGTTCTTGTATTTTATATTTAGCAAAGCAATCTCACATACAAAATCACTATCTAGTGCGTCTGATCCGCCGATTGCCGTCTGCTATATACGTTTTATAGACGGCGAACTAGCTACGTTCGTGCTGGCGAAATTGAGACAACCGGAGCAATATGAATGGCATATTTTGGAGCAAAATTGAAATTACCATGACAACGCCTTATCTAGCATACACAAACAATATGTTTTGCACACCCTTACTTAAAAAGCATCAAGTATACCAAGTTTCATCAAAATAACTCCAAAATTGTGGAAGAAGTTCACTCCACAAGGTTTTGATATCAAAATGGCATATTTTGTGGAGCAATACCATATCCTAAACAGCATCTAGTGCTTAGAGGGGGATCCCGAAAAGAAGGACGGAGCCCCCAGGCTTCTGAGGGGTCATCATAAAATTGAACGGTGCCCCTTGACTTCATTCATGCTCGGAAGGGGCTCCCAATGGTGAGACAGAGCCTCCGGGCTTCAGAGATACTTGGAAGGGGCTTTAAATGGATGGGCAAAGCACCCGGTCTTATGATATGCTGAGAGGGGTGCTTTAAAAGGGCGGTGCCCTAGATTCCATTAATAAAATGCTGAATTCTCTCAGCGAACAGCGAATCTGGATGATTTTGGACTCTGTGTTTTCTGTTATTTTGTGAGTATTTTGACATTCCGTATATGTATATGTTTCTGACTCTTGCTTTAGTAATGTAAGGCTTTTTAAAGCCTCAAACTACAACCAGGAGCATGTTTTATCGCATCGAATCCGTGAAAAAGTAAACTTTGGACTCAGTTTATTACTACCACTCAGAGGATCAAAAGTGCTGATAGTCCCAAACACGCACAATTTTGTTTCCAACCTGCTTTTTTGTATTTCCGATAAAACCCTATAGTTCGTATAGTTCTATGCCATGGTATTGCTGTTTAATGAGGCATGAAGTGAACATATCTATTGTCGGCGCTGATGGTCAACTACAATCATCTTATTGCCCCAGTCTGCTGCTACCCAGGATTTTATTGTGGACACTTTAAACTTCATTGTTGGTAATCTAATCCAGCTCTACCGAAATCAACGGTTACCATGGCAGATACAGACAAAGCCCAAATGAATACAAGGGGGAAGGAGAAAGAGAAATCAGCTTTGCTGGCATCAGTGATACAGGACATCTTTCGGGATAAAAGGTTCATCGACTTAGTAGAAGAGCGCGTTAACAAACAACTAGCTGACATCAGGGAAACCATCGACACTCAACAGGCAAGGATCTTCGATCTCGAAATCGTAACAGACAGCAAGTCGAAGGAGATCGCAAACGTCCAAAACCAACTTGAAAATCAACACGAGCAGATTAAAACACTACAACGCAAGCTCGACCAACAGGAGCAATACTCCAGGCGAAATTGTCTCCTGTTCTTTGGCTTCGAGGAACGCAGTGAAGAAGATACCGATGACATCATTCTTCAAGTAGCAAATGAAGTTCTCCAGGTCAATCTCTCCAAGGATGATCTGGAACGTATCCATAGAAATGGCTCCAGGCAGAAACATCAAGAAAAGAACCTGCCACGCCCAATCATCGCGAAGTTTACATCATATAGAAAGCGCCAGGAAGTAATCTCCAAACGACGGAAGCTCGCCGGTAAGCGGAAGTCCATCCAGGAAGATCTGACGAAAGCAAATCAAGACCTGCTTGCACATGTACGAACCTCTGAGAAAGTAAAAGCAGCATGGACACGAGATGGTCGTATTCTAATGACTGACAAAAACCACAAAAAGCACTTGATCTTGTGCAAAGACGACCTACGGAAGTTTTAAAGTCTGGTTAGGGTAGGCACATTCTGAACTAAGTGTGTGAACTTTTCATTTATTTTTTTCCCTCATTTAACAAAAATACTTGTTACATACTTTGTTATTACAGTATATTAATTGTTATGTTCTGTATTTATTATACCCCTATCTTTTGTTGTTTGCCTTTATGTAGACGGATTGTCATGGTCATATTTAATGTTCTCCTTTTACATGGATGATACACATGACGCACAGTATCCCATATGCTTAAACCCAGTGTTTCCATTTTCTGATTTGAGCGATAATGAATTTAAGAATATTTTTTCAACACCATTGCATGAACATAAAATTGATATAAATAAATTTATAAATACATTTAAACATTCTTTAGAATGTGATCCAGCGTGTGACAATGATGACGAAGATTTTTTACAGGACGATATTGTTGAAAGTAATTATTATTTGGAAGATGAATTTATGTCTTTACCAAAATTAGATTCTGATTTTAGTGTTATACATTTCAATGCAAGAAGTTTATCCAAGAATTTTTTAGCTATAAGTGAATTTATTCATTCATTAAGTTACTCTTTTTCTATTTATGGTTTCACGGAGACATGAATTCAAAGTAATACCCCCATTTTATTTCATTTAGAAGGATATTCATTCATTCATATTGATCGTATCAGTGGTAGAGGAGGAGGAGTGGCTTTTATTGTTTTGGACTCTTTGAATTTTAAAATTAGAAATGATATTTTATTGCAATGCGATGGTAATGAATGTCTTTTTATTGAAATTACGAATAAGATTGGAAAAAATATAATTGTTGGAATAATTTATAGGAAACCGCAATCAAGAGTAAAAAGCTTTATTAACGCATTTTATGTATGTTTACAAAAACTTAATAAAGAAAATAAATTTATTTATATTATGGGTGATTTTAATATTGATCTTTTAAAATGTTCAAATAAATATAGTGCTGATTTTTTAGACATGTTACATTCCTCATCACTCTTGCCACTAATTGTTAAACCCACACGTATTTCTGTAAATAGTGCAACTCTTATAGATAATATATTTACAAACAATGTTTTTTCAAGTATAACCCCGGGAATATTTTTTAATGATGCATCTGACCATCTACCAATATTTCAAATAACAGGGAAAATTATTTGTAGAGATTATGTGTGTAATATTCCTAAAAAACGTATAATCAATGAACGTACTACAAATGGTTTAAAGTTAGATTTGAATAATGAGGATTGGAATGGGGTTATGTATCCCAGTAATGTAGAAGTAGCATATGGTCGGTTTAAACATAGATTTATGGTATATTATGATAAAAACTTAACGTATTCTACTAGAAAAAATAAGAATAAGTGCAAGAAACCTTGGTTAAGCGAAGAATTATTGAATGTAATCAAAAATAAAAACAAGTTGTATAGAATATATTGTAAGAATTCTTCTTCTAATAATAAACTTAAGTATCATAAAGCTCGCAACAAGGTAAATAAATTATTGAAAATGGCACGCAAGGCATATTATGCAAATAGATTTAAGAAAACTAAAGGTAATATTAAACAAACATGGTCTGTAATAAATGAAATATTTGGTAAATCTAGGAAGACTTTGCCTTCATATTTTATAGTAAATGGACAAAATATTCATGATCCACATGATATTGCAAATTCTTTTAATGATTTGTTTATTAATATTTGATTGAATATATGCAATGCGATTCCTGTAAATAATATTGTAAATTATAGAGATTTTCTGCCTCAACCATGTGCTACATCTTTATTTCTAAAAGCTGTTAATGCAAATGAAATAACTACAATTGTGCAATCATTAAAAAGTACTCAAAGTTGTGGAGTAGATGATTTTAATCCATGTGTAATTAAGAAAGTTATTGATTATATTTTAGAACCTCCTATTCATATATTTAATATGTCTTTATGTACAGGAATTATTCCATCTGATATGAAAATAGCCAGAGTCACCCCAATATACAAAAAAGATGATGTTCATAATTTAGGTAATTACAGACCAATCTCAGTTTTAACATTTTTTTCAAAAATCTTAGAACGAATTGTATATAATCGTTTGAATACATTTTTAGTAAACAATTCAATATTACATTCTTGCCAATATGGATTTACCAAAAATGTATCAACTGAAATGGCTCTAATTGATGTTCATGATTATTTAGTATCTTCCTTAAGTAATAAATTACACACTGTAGGTCTTTTCTTAGATTTAAGCAAAGCCTTTGATTCTATAGATCACAATATTTTGTTAGATAAATTGAATAACTATGGAATAAGAGGTGTTGCTTACACATGGTTGAAAAATTATTTGAATAATCGACACCAAATAGTTGTATATAACAATGTTTTATCTGACCCAATGCAAGTCACGTGTGGAGTCCCTCAGGGCTCAATTTTAGGTCCTCTTTTATTTTTATTGTACATAAATGATTTAAATTATTGTTCAAACATTTTGAAATTTGTCCTTTTTGCTGATGACACCAATATCCTCTATTCTCATAAAGATATTAATATTTTATGTCAAACTTTAAATAATGAGCTGCAGCATGTATCGCAATGGTTCAATAGTAATAAATTGTCTTTGAATACATCTAAATCTAATTTTATATATTTTCATTATAAGCAAAAAATTATTTCAGCTGATTCATTGAATGTATTAAATATAAAGATGAATGATGTTCCGATAAAACGAGTACAATCAACTAGCTTTTTAGGTGTAATTATTGACCAAAATTTAACTTGGAATGCTCATATACTTACCATTTCAAACAAAATTTCAAGAAATATTGGTGTCATCAGCAAATTACGTCATATCTTGCCACAAAATATTTTGATTTTATTGTATAATACAATGGTTTTACCGTATTTAATGTATTGTAATGTTGTATGGGGCAACACATACCCAACAAGATTACAACGACTGCATATATTATAAAAGCGTATAGTAAGAATATGTCTTATGTCTGATTTCAAGGCCCATTCAATACCATTATTTCAACAACTACAGTTTTTAAATATTTTTCAATTGAATCATTATTGTATATCACTCATGGTTTTTAAACATAAAACTGATAAACTGCCGATTAATCTTACCACTATGATGAAATGTAAAAAATCTGTTCATAATTATAATACTAGAAATCCTGATAACTATTTTATTGAAAAATGTCCATCAACAAATTCCTTATTTACTTTTAGACACACTGGCCCGAAAATATGGAATTCTCTCCCCAGAGATATCCGTGATACTGCTTTCTTAAACTCTTTTAAATCTAAAATAAAAAAATACTTCATCTGTTTTTAAATCTATAATAATATTTGCATGTTAATACGTCTCCTATGTTTTGTACACTGTTTTGTTATTGTTATATTTTTTATAGCCAATTGTTGGAACTTGTATATGTATCTTTTAATAACAGGGAGCTGCCTCGACAGAACCTTATGGTTTTATTTGCAGTTTCCCCAATTCATTTCTATTGCTGATTAACTTTTTATAATTCCGATATATTTGTAGACATGTTTCCATTTTGTGTGTGTTTTGTGTTTTCTATATTGTATATAATCTGTATCTTAAATGTTTTTTATGGATTTGAATTGAAATAAAACTTGAACTTGAACTTGAACTAAAAGGGCGGTGCCCTAGACTCCAATAATGCTCGGAAGAAGCTCCCAAAGAGATGAACAAATGGGCAGAAAGTGCAAGATTGCCTCTGAATTAATCAAGCCCCCCCCCCCCCCCCCTCCTCATTCCATCCCATTTATATAGAACCCACAGGGGCGGATCCAGTCGGCGGCAGGGGAGGGCTCACTTTTATTTATCATTTATATAAACGACATTGAGAGGTCATCTTGTCTGCTTCAATTTATACTTTTTGCTGACGACTCAAATATTTGTTGTCATATCGCGATCCAGAGCAATTGACGCAAATACTAAATAACTAACTTAAAAGTGTGGCAAATTGGATAAAAGCAAACAAACTGTCACTTAACTTAGACAAAACTAGTGACATGCTATTTAGTAATAAGGTTGCAACTTTGCCTAATTGTATAATTTTTGATGGTACTGTCATTCAAAGGGCCCGATCAACTAAATTTTGGGGGCCAGTTATTGATGAAAAACTATCTTGGAAAGCGCACACTGACAATATCTGAAAAATCATTGCTCGCAACACTGGTATCCTTAGCAAATTGAGACACTTCCTACCCCATTATATTATGTTATCCTTGTATTATACGCTTATTCTTCCTTACTTGAATTACGGACTTGTTGCCTGGGGCAGTGCAGCAACTTCCCAAATTAATAGACTCTTTATATTACAAAAAAGAGCGATTCGTATTATCAATAATGCAGATTTCCGGGCACACACGAATAATCTTTTTCTGAATATTAACATTTTGAAAATTAAAGACTTGTATATTTTTCAGCTTGGAAAGTTAATGTACAAGCTCAACACTAAACAATTACCGTTGCCTTTTAATGATATGTTCGTACGAAATAATTCGATTCATAGTTACCTCACTCGCCAGGCGAGCTCTTTTCATCTACCATTAAATAGAACATCTTTTGCACAAAAGACATTTGTTTTTACAGGTCCAAAACTGTGGAATTGTCTTTCAAATGATATTATACAGTGTAATTTGATACAAATTTTCAAAAGGAGACTTAAAAGCTTTCTTCTGAATAGTTACTAGGCTATTGCATTCCCCAATCAAATATAATTTGTAGTGTGACTTTATGCAGCTTTGATTGTTACTTTTTATAAACATGTATGTATTTATCAATGTTTTGCGTTTTTAAAGTGATTTTATTTGTTGTATTACTGAATCAGTTATTGTTATTATTGATGTTTTTATTTTTTTCCCATAAAATAATAATTCATGATAATTACTTTTACAGGTGGGCTTACACCCTACAAGCTCTGCTTTTTAGTCGGCCCTCCTTCCATTTCAATTTCATGTTTATTTTTGTAATGTATTGTATTGTGCAAATTGATCTATATGTATATAAATATGTGAATATGTTAAAATGTACCATCATTGTAAATATGAACGATTGAAAGAGGAAAAATAAAAGAATTGAATTGAAAATTGAATTGAATTGAAGAGGAGGCCCAATTTCATGAGAGAATATTAAGCGGCGAAACAGCAAGCCGGTGAATAAGTGGGAGGGGGGAGGGGATTGAGGGATGGGGGTAGAGAGCACTATTTTTTATTTTTTTTTGGGGGGGTGGGGGGGGGGGGGCTCGACAAATTGAAAAATCGCACCCCCCCCCCCCCCTTGAGCACCAAGGGAGGGGACCCATCTCCAAAAAAGGTAAAATTAACGTGTTTTTAATTGTTTTTTGGCCCCCTCCTTGGATCCGCAACTGATAGAACCTGTCTTAAGCAAGCCCCCCCCCCCCCCCCTTGGTACGCCAACCATAAAATAATTATAGTTCGCCTTTCTCTTTATAATATAGAACCGGTAGGCCTATTATGCAAGCACCGTACCCCCCCCCCCCCCCTCATTCTCCCACTTTGGCTTCGCCATTCACTAATGAGAGTTTGTTTTTCTTTTCACGTTATTAGGCAAGCACCCTTTGGACACCCTTCCCCCTGGCTACGCCAAACAGAAATTATTGTTTGTTTTTATTTGATTTTTATTAAGCAATTACATGTTTTTCTCTTTATTTAATAGAGCCTCATTAAGTTAGCCCCTTAGTTAGTTCTGAAAGATTACGCCAAATTAACCACATAGGACTGAGCTCAGCCGATCCGATCAACCGCGCGATCCGATCATCAAGGTCAGTCAATACAGCATTACATATTACCACTTGGCAAACGAAACTAGCAAACTTCTATATTCTGACATATAACTGGTATACTTGAACACGTACTACACAAAAAACACGATAATATGTGGGAATACTCATATAAACTCACCACAAAAGTAACCAGGAAGCTCGAATATGTCAAGCCTCTCTCCATCTCTCTCACCTAATCAGCTTCCGATCGATATCCACTATCGATATCCACGGCATGCGCAACGTGCGTACGTAACAGGCGCACGCGCTGTTGGCATGGGACTCTGATTACGCGTACATTCGGAATAAGCCCCCCCGCCCCGTATGTGCCATTTGGTCGCGTTATCTGACCTGACGCGCCCTAACAATCCAACGCACCCTTTCGGCCAAACCGGGGGGGGGGGGGGCTTTGGACGAACGGTCGCGTACAAGTCAACGCGACGCGACTTGACGCTACCCACCCTTTCGGCATAAGCACATTGCTTTCCTATTTTCAAAATAGCAGTTATGGTAGGTTCCCACTGCCGATCAAACCAACCCGACCAAGCCCGATCAAGCTATTTTGGCCTAGTCAGGCTCGGTCGGCAAGGACAATCGTGGTCGGTCTACCTTGATCGGGGTCGGTCTACCTTGATCGGTATCGATCTGGCTTCCTACACGACAATCTTTGGCATGTCAAAAAATATCGTGTAGGGGTCGAGAAGGCAAGCGATCGTACAGCGATCGTGTATTGGTCGAGTAGAGGTCGAGCTGATCGGGAATCGATCGTATAGAGGTCTAGTTTGATCGGGGTGGATTTTTTCCGCCGATCACTACCCGATCATCTCGATGTATTCACAACTTCTACACGATTGGTTCCCGATCAACTCGATCAACAACTCAACCGCTTCACAATCGGAGCATGTCTGTTCTAAGCAGTTACTCGACCGAACTCGCTCACTTCTCGACTGCTTCTCGATCACATCCTGAGCACTTCTCGACCGCACTCGATCTTTCCGATCGCAACTCAACCAAGGACACCAAGGGTGTCGATTTGTATCCGTGGTTGGGGGGATGATAGGTGCCAAAATATTTTCGGCAATGGATCAAAGCAACCAAGAGGTAGAAGCGTGTGGCAGGTTGCACCCCCTCCCTTCCAAGTTATTAACTTTTTCAAGATAACATTTCAGAGAATGTAAGAGTGGTAATAAAATTAATAACATGCTAAATGTTAGTCCTGACTATTGCCTGCAGTGTAGGCCTACCAGACTGATATCATCTATTTTTAAACGAAATTTAGACATTACC
>JAVYIG010018322.1:0-20884 GCA_035222895.1 Strongylocentrotus droebachiensis | reverse complement strand
CTGTAGAAATTGAAAAATAATGAGTAAGGGCTCCTTAGTCCTTTCCATTCGTTTGGTGATGTATCTTTATTGTCCAGCAATTGCATTAAATATTATAATTAATACACTGAATATGTCATCTTTGTGAAAGCTCATTTTAAGGAATATTATATTAGCCTAAATATATTATAGCTCAATGTTAAATATGATTGGTTTACTCTTTGTATCCTGTTTGAGTTTATCTGAGTGTTGTGAACTGTATGTGAGAGTTGGTGACCTTATCAAGTTTGCTTTAATTGCCTATTGTGCCTATTCTCTCTCTCTCTCTCTCTCTCTCTCTCTCTCTCTCTCTCTCTCACACACACAAACACACACCCAGACACCCCTTAATAACATTTCTAGTACAATATTATCTGGAGCCAGAAGTGCATTAACTCATACACTTTAAAAAAAGAGTTAAATAGCACTCTTCTGGCCCCCCTCCTCTTTGTTTTTCATTCCCCTAATATTATACAAAATATAGAAAGAGTCCGATATTTTCATAGGCAATCGGATATTTGTAGGAATTTAGTCAGGTTTACATTTTCAAATAACTCTGTAAAGATATCTTTATCTTTATCACCCATATAAGGCCAGCGCCACCTAGGCTTCGCTTAATAGAGGACCAAATTATCTGGTGGACCAAATTATTCGTCACACTGTACATAGAATAGTGCGTAAATGGGGGTCAGCCCGGAAGTCATGTGCCAGCTAGAGGTCATGTCATATGTTTCTTTTGGAATGAGTATTTTGTGTCTGTGAAGCCCTGAAAAGGAACATGATTTACTGATATTTGGGCGTTCTGGAGACTGGACGAATTTTTTTAGTTATTCTATCGTATTTAAGATTTAACAGCCATGGGTTACAGCTACAGATTGTACTCAATTTTAGGGATACTGAGCGCCGTAGCCACTGGAATAGGTAAGAACTCTTCCAGATTTTCTGTCGCATATAATCAAGCGCTACTGCGCTGGTAGTTCATGCCCGGCCCATCGGCAGTCTGCGCTGTGCAGTGTCAAGTATGTCGTCGCAGGCTTTTCATTGCACAGTGTTCTGTTCGCACTCGCAGTGCAGTGCATTGCAAAGTCATTCTCATAATCATGTCATAAACATAGACAAGGATTTCTACTAATAATAGACAGTTGCTTGGCCTTTTTGGCAACTGCAGTTATATTTGGTTACTTATCTGGTTATAGACTCAGTGTTTATTAAATGAGAATATTTATGCCATTTGTTAAACCTTTTTTGGTCCGAGAATAAATAGATCTAGAATAAATAAGGATTGTCCGCATAAACAAGGATATCCTTGTAAACGGGGACAAATCGCGTACTAAAAATTGAGGATCGTCTGTGAAAATGCGGGCGATCTTTACCGATCCGCTCATTGCCATTGGCGATTAGAAAAACGGATTCCGTGATGATGCTCCATGATGCATTTCTCACTTATGCAGCACAGACTCTTTCACGTTATGAACGATAAATCCTCGGAAAGAGGGTGAACTGGGGTTATTTTATTACGCGGAATCTGTTTTTCGCATCGCCAGCGCAAGATTAGGGAACCCAAAACCCGCAGAGCGCCGATGAAAATAACGTCTGCGAAAATGTGGACGATCCTTATTTTTTAGGACGCAATTTGTCCTCTTTTACGAGGATATCCTCCTTTATGCGGACGATCCTCATTCTCGGACGAGTGCCCCTACTGGAAAGTGACAACAATGACTGTCTCTTGAGATTGTCTCCTTTATTAATCTTAATCTGATTCGTTGTTGTTGTAATTTTGACTCGACACAAACAATGATCATGGTGACAGCTGATGTGATGACTGACATGACTAGAGTATAGGCCTACTTTCTTTTTCTCCTGCATATTTATTTATTATTTCTGTTTGATTGTACAAAATCAATCAGGCCTCATAATTACCTGATTTAAATCGGTTTCCCAATTTTTTTTCTTCCTACAATTTGTTTTTCTCCCTCCCCCCCATTTCCCCCCCCCTTCCTTCCCCCTCCCCCCTCTCCCTTTCCCCCCCTTCCCCCCTTTTTCCCCTTCCACCCCTTTCCCCCTCCCCCCTTTCCCCCCTCCCCCCTTTACCCCCTCCCCCCCTCCCCCCCTTACCCCCTCCCCCCCTTTACCCCCCTTCCCCCTTTCCCCCTCCCCTCCCCCTTTCCCCCCTTTCCCCCCTTTCCCCCCCTTCCCCCCTTCCCCCTTCACCCCCCTCCCCCCCTCCCCCCTCCCCCCTTCACCCCCCTCCCCCCTTCTCCCCTCCTGATTGTACCCCTATTTTCCCCTTATTTTCCCTATTTTTTTTAACCTAAAAGGGGGGAATGTTGTTTTGTTGTTACATTTTTTTTCACTCAAGGGGGGGGGGGGGGGGGGGTGGTTGAAAAAAAAAACGAATTATTTTTTTGTTAGTGCTCACTATCACCCCTGATCAATGAATTCTTTAAAATGTAAGGTCTTCAAAAATGGATGTCGTGGAGTTGTCAGTTTGCATTAGATCAATTACAATTAGTCTACCGGTAGTCTAGTACAATTAGTCTACAGACTTAAGCAATTCTGTATGGGTTAATGTTATTTAAGTAGAGGTCAAACATTTTTCTTTTCTTTTATTCAATCGCAAACTTACACTAGATCTAATATGTTTCTCTGATTTTGTGCTTCTATTAAAACCAACTAAATATCAAGGTAGACTTTCCTTTACCTTTTTCGCAAATACTGGAAGAATGCTGAGGCAGCAATCGAGCTTCCAGGTCTATCTTCTTGTACTCTAGCTTAATACTTCTCAAGTCAGGGAGGCAGAGAGGCAAGAGGTAGCATCTTGACTGCACATATATCCCATGTCCCTTTGATTTATTTTTAGACTGGAACATGCATGTTCAAGATTTAACTCAGACCTATCCAGATTTAATCCTGAATTCATAAAGAACAGTCAATTGTCAGTTTTGAAATGTTTGGGCTTTAATTATCTTCAATTTGTGCCTGCAGTTCCCCCTCTCTTCATTTGCAAAGACTGGCTTCATAAATTGTGCTCAGGTTATTAACTATTGTGTAATTTTACATCGTATTCGTAACAGAGCAAACATTTCTGAGAAAATGATAATAATTCATCAGGGTTGAAGAGTACATCATTTTGTACCTTGCAATAATTCCATGACACAACTAAAAAGCTGATTTTGTTGTTGTCCTTGGGAGAAATTTCAAATGAAGTTGTTTGACTTGTCTTTAATGACGCGGGTACTATAGAAATTCTTTTGATAATGTTCATTCTTAAGGTGACATTTTATTTTTCATGTTTTATTAACTTTACAGTCCTGTGGTATCTGCTGACAGATCAACTATACAGACTAGATTTTGGATGGTAAGTACATGTACATGCAAACCCTGTCTTGCAGATACTGTATGTTGATGTACATGTACATGTATCATAAGATAATATTGAGTTCTGAAGATAGACAAAGTCACAGAACCCAAATAAACTTGACCGGATAGTCGAGAAATCAGCCAAACAAATTTGATGGCAAACGTACATTTATGATGCATTACTGATTATTGATGAGCAACAACAAAAAAAAAAGGTGAGGAAAATGAGATAGTTCTGTCTGCAGTTCATTGTTCAACGCTAGGAGCCTAGGACATGGGCCCCATGAATGGTTTTCAGTGAATATGACTTCCACCAATTTTTTGTTTTTTTCCATTTTGTTTGTCCAAAAAGCCATGTACATGTACACTGTACATGTACATGTCTGACATTTTGCTGTAACCTGTAAGTAAATTTTTCTTGAGAATGCAGGTTTACCAAACCTCTAGATTACCTTTGAATCACCCAAAAATATTTTACTCGCATGTACATTTGAGATTCCCTGGTTGTGTACTTGGTATCATCTTTAAACGTTACTTCTGTATTTTTTATTTAGCAAGTTTAAATACTAGTGAATACACTGTGAATAAAGGTAAAAAACAGCTTACGACTAGATCAGTCAAATCAACCCATCCATACATACAGTGTGCACTAAGAAATTGTATTCATGTCAACTTTTGTTCAGGCCTTGATATGAAATCATTTCCCCCCTGATAAATCTGTAATCCTCTACCATTCACACAACAACAAAATTGTGTGTGTGTGTGTGTTTTCTTGCTTGTGAGCATGGATCATAACAAATTATTATTACCAGCATTTTTGCATTCAGTTTTATTTCATATGAGTAAAAGTTTATTAATAGCCATACAATTGTATATGTTATCAATGTTATCAACTATTATAATTAATTAAGTAATACAGCCTTTTATGACCTTTTTTGTTGTTTATCTTACCAGGTTCCTGCTAGCCATACCGCCCTACATGTGGGCTGACATTGGTGTGGGTTTATCAATCTCACTCTCTGTTGTAGGAGCAGCATGGTGAGATATATATATGTTTTATTTGCGAATTCTGTTACTGATGAGATACACATGTACAAATAAATTTTATCTTGAGAAGTTGAGAGACTGTATGTGATATCATATGCCACGTACAGTACCATGAATAATACTGCTGTACACTTATCGTCACATCAAATGTTACCCCTGATGGTAATTTCATAAGTGTTATTTCATCATATGATGTGCAATATACCAAGCAATTGCTCATATTCTGTTCATGATGGATATAATACCATATTACAGTGGCTAAATATGAACAAGCAATATTTTATGAGGCATATATTTTGATTTAAGATTGATTACCGATGTGTTGGCTCAGTCAGTAGAGCGTCCGCCTTACAACCGGGAGGTTGTGGGTTCGAACCCAGGCTGCGTCATACAAAAGGACGTTAAAAGACAGGAGTTGCTGCTACCTTGTTTGGCGTTCAACAATAAAAGGATACAGCAACGTCGATCTGGCGCTGCTCAGTGGCTGCCGGGCTCACGATCAATTTGGCAAAAAGAATTTCCATTTTCGGTTTAACTTAATAAAATTTGGAGTAGACTTTAAAAGATTATTATTATTATTAATATTATTAATGATAATAATAATAGTAATAATAATAATAATAATAATAATAATAATAATAACCTAATAGTCCACTCCAAATTTTATTAAACCGAAACGGAAATTCTTGAGATCGTGAGCCCGGCAGCCAATGAGCAGCGCCAGATCGACGTTGCTCTATCCCTTATTGTTGAACGCCAAACAAGGTAGCAACAACTCCCATCTTTTAATGTCTTTTGGTATGACGCGGCCGGGGTTCGAACCCACGACCTCCTGGTCGTGAGGCGGACGCTCTGCCACAATATGGACATAAAAGATCGCAAATGACACCAAGATGACGTGCGAGATGGAGCCAGTATGAAAGTTTTACACTATTTTTCCTACTGCAGGGGTATTTTCACAACAGGAACAAGTATAGTTGGAGGAGGTGTAAAAGCTCCACGTATCAGAACAAAAAATCTTATCAGGTAAGTCAGAAAATTGAACCTTGCAACAACAAAAGAATTTACTCATGTTTCACTCACTTTCTAATGTTGTATTTCATGTGATCACTAAAAGATTTCACGCGCTTGTTCTTAGCGCTGCACATGTTTGTTATTAAAACACCTATAAGTTGAGATAGGGCGCTACCGTTGACATGTACATGTACATGTACATGTAAGGGCTGCTCAGGGCAACCATGTTAGTGGCTTTAGTAGACTTGTGAGAGGACCATGCAATTATATATATAATGGACAAAACTCATCAATGTGAGGGATAGTCGATTGATGAATTTGAATAACTTTGAATGAGATTTGTATCAATTTAAAAAGAAATTGATATACATGTACATGAACATGTACATGTAGCTACACTCATGCTTGTTTGAAATGTGATGCCCATAGCAAGGGAAGGACGTTACCTATAACTCAACTTGAAACAGGAAGTGATTGATATGCGACACAGGAAGGACTAGGTATAGCGATTGCTCATTCAATGACAACATTGATTGAAATCAATCCACCAAGTGTTCGGATTGAAATTTTGTTAAAAGTATAACTAATGCATAATTCAATTCAATTCAATTCAAATTTTATTGTACAATTATTGGAAATTTGTTTTGTTTGCATGTCGATTCAAAATTACAGATTATAAACATCAGTAAGATACAAATGGATACAGAATATTACATTTGACTTGAACATAGATAACACAGAATGTGATTAATTAATTAATTAAGGCATGATCTTTATGTACTCTATATACATAAATTGGGATGGTTAGAAACCCGTTTCTAACATTTATAGTTAGTTGGCTCGGATGCCAGATAAATCTAGTGGACTGAGTACCGGTATACAAATAATGGAGAATATTTATTACTAAATAAGTCGTCCAAAAATATGTGTTATTTGATTGCTCATTTTCATGCCATGTTTGTTTATATAATAGAAAACCAGATGTGAATTATGATGTACTGTATATGAAAGGGAAAAAGTATAAAAACATATGAAAATATGATTTATACTGAGTACTACCAGTACTTGTTTAGGAGAGAATATACATGTACACATACAAATGTCAGCAAAATAAATGTAAATTTTTAAGCAGAAATATCTCACTTGCTTTTAAATCAAGTTGTTACTTACAATGTACAGTGTTAGCATGACAGAAGGTATGTTTTGATGCATTTGTTTCGTTTGCAAAAAAAAAAAATAGATTATGTGAAACTGCGTGGAAGTTATTGGGAAAGGTATACATGTACATGTAGATCAAGACTTAATTTTGTATTATGAGGTTTTGAAATTATATAAATGATAAATTTATTCAAACTTCATCAAGCCTGGCATGTACATTGTAGATGTTGATTTATGGGACCACACACATACATGTACATGTATATGACATCAGAATGCCAACTATCTGTAGTAATACATGGAATATCAGCATCCCTGTTCATGTGACTCTGTATTACCACTTCCTTTCATGTACATTTGAAAAACAAATGAGAAAGCCCATGAATTATTTGTCACATTTACCAGAACTCAACCTTCACTTAAAAATTTAAACTACAGTGTTGACTTAATTTTTCTGTGTCATTATTCAATGCAGCATTATTTTCTGTGAAGCTGTGGCCATCTACGGAATCATCATGGCCATCGTCCTCTCGGGTCTGGTCAAGGATTTTGGAACCGCGCCACTTTCAAAAGAAACGATGGCTGCTAATTATCTAGCAGGTAAGAATGTGCAGTTGGTCTCCTGGCTTACCGTATGTGTCAAATCTGTGGATGAACATATTTCACTCGGTTTGGACCGAGGATAAACAAGTTCCTGGCGAGAACCTTGCTACATTTTAATTGATATAGATAAATTTATAGTGCAGCTACTATATAAATATACTCTACTGCTATGTGATGAAAACAAAAATAAATGCTACTTCACAGACACAAAATCAATAAAAAAAAAATCAAAAGCTCCTGAAAACAGCAACAGATGAGGCTTTTCTTATGTCTAAGCGTAGGTTATTCCAAAGCTTTGGAGACTCGCTGCTGAAAGTGCAAGAGTTACTTCAATTTGTTTTTGTGTGAGGCAGATTTACATGTAGAAGCAGCTTGTCCTGTGTACTTTGTAAGTTATGTGCATTTGGATGTGATTAAAAAGATAATAATTCAGACAAATAATTTGGGGCTTATCTGTATCACTATTCACATTTAATTTATGTTTATGTTTATATTCAAGGAGCTCATACTATGAACTATCATTCCTTGATGATAGGGGAAGAACAATATGTGTCCAAGTGCCCAGAATCAAGTCACTTGTTTCACTTATTCTATCAATGATTTATCAGATACTTTAATATTCAGTGGACAGTTATTTATTACAGTGCATAGGTTTCAGGTAGTATTCTATCCCAGTGTGAGCTTTTTCTTCACATTTTTGTCCAAGTTGAAAATTGAGATTTGTGGCTGACTGTATCTTCTGTAGGGAGACAGAACCAGGGCCCTGTTTCATAAATTATGTTAACAATAACAAGTTACAAGAAGTTTTAAAGACCGTCACCACTACTGGGCAAGAAGGGATTAGACCACACAGCGAGCCATCGAGGTCACTGTGACAGGTGGCTATCTCATTAACTCAGCTCTCATTTAACATAAGAAAAAGAGGATCATGGGGGACCAACAGGCACCGATTGGGGAAGTTTTCTATATAGAGGGAGCAAGTAGCTACAAGTATGGCAGTGTGCCTTTAAAAGCTACTGAAAATCATAATTTTTATGAAACGGGGCCCCAGAAATATCTCACATTCTTAAACAAACAAATGAAAAGGGAAATCAGAATTCTTGTTTTGAAACGCTCTACTGGCTCTTATTTAACATGTCCATGTACTCCATTACATGTAATCAACAACCATTAGATATCACTATGTAAAGGATATATTGGTGACTATGATATCTTCTTTTAAAACTCTTCTTTAGGTTATGCCATCTTTGGTGCTGGTTTGACTGTGGGCTTTACCAATCTAGCCTGTGGTATCTGTGTGGGCATTGTGGGTAGCGGAGCGGCCCTAGCTGATGCCCAGAATGCTAGTCTCTTTGTGAAGGTCCTCATCGTTGAGATCTTTGGAAGCGCTATTGGACTGTTTGGCGTCATCGTCGGTATTTTACAGGTAAGTTGCTTCAATTCTTATTCCTGCATGAGAGTTGCATCTGATTTTAATACTAGGTGCTGCAACCCCAAGAAATATATATCATGTTACCTGAAGTAGGATTGTTATTTATGGCAACATGAGTGTACCTATCTGGTAATACAAATTACCAAAGATCATGCTCACAAATTTCAGTGCATTTAAAGGCAAGTGAAATTTGTGTAGGCATAGGTGATGTCATGGCAAAATTGGCCTTACGAGTAACAACAAAATTATTTATCAAGGAATACTAAGGAGTGCCAGTTTCAGGATATTAGGGACTTTTAGAAATGCACGTCAAGAGCTTTGACTGCAACGTGTGACGTCATTTTAAGGCATTGCGCCTGCGTCACGTGGTCTCAGTCGGCGATCGAGAATGCGTCAACCTTGATTTTCCTAAATCTAGTACATGCAATACATACATACATATTGACATTTATAAAGCGCCTTTACATGCTGAAATGTGTAGAACAGGTGTCACATGCACCTGTTCTACACATATTTACATATTAGCAGTGAAGGGATGTTCTTTTGTTGAGGGTAGAATGAGGAATGTCCTCTTTCTTTGTCCGTGATGTTTATTGTGTTACTTCCTGCATGCATATCGTCGAGTGCAATCTAAAATATTTCTAATTGTAGCCAACATGGGCAGTTAAGTACGTTGACACGCATGATCAGTCGGCGTTCGTCGTGTTCTCGTTCACTCATTCTAAAAGTCCCTATTATCAATATCAGGCACAGGTACTGCCTCCTCTCTGTCTCAGGCATTTTCAGAATTCATATTGGGCAAAAAGTGTGGGGCTAGAGTTAATACAAATGGTAGCATGTATATGATTTACACGCTGTTTGTCGTCAGTTCTAAGCTGAACATTTATCTAAAGTTATGACTTGAAAGTCAATTTTTTTTGATTAGTGAAAAAACACTGAATCATTTGGTATACTGTTAGTTTGTGTTAAAGCACTTCTTGAGTTTGATTTTTTTCCTTCTATTTCTCTCTTTCTCTTACAATACAGGCCAGCAAATATTCTTTCAAGACTGACTCTACTACAGCATAAAGCTGAGTGTTACGATATATATGGTCTATTGACTCATCAACAGGGCAAGCATAGTATGCATCAGTTCAGCCATACCAACAATTTTATTTCAATCTGAAAAGGTGCAAGCACGGGATCATCCCTATTTTATCAACATTTAAGTGTTGCACCGACTATACTGTAGATTTATTATCAGCATACATTTAAAGCAGGTACAGTCACATATGTTAATTAAATTGCCACCAAGAGGGACAAAAATAGAAAAATAGCCACTGAGGGCTTTCTAGACAGGTTCTACAAGTTTTTTTTATACCAGAGGGAGACATTGTAGGTGACCACAGAGCTGCCAACCATTCCGTTTTTGCCGGAATTACTCCGTTTTTTTCCTCCAAATTACGGTACTACGTTTTTTCTTCATAAAATACATCGTCAAACAACAGCCCTAAAATGGTGATTCGATCACAAATTCAATAGAAAACTAATTTTAAAATTTTAAAAAGAGAAAAATATTTTTAAAAAAAATGAAATGCCGATAATACCAAAATAACCAACATAAAATTACCTGCTTGTATGGAAAAAACCGCATGATGAATGAACATTTCTGCATTGGAAGTGTGTCGCGCGTGGTTGTAAGTTTCATTTTTATGAATTCCTTTTTTTTGCTTGAAATTCCTTTTTTTTGTCCTTCATGATTCCTTTTTTTGGGTCGCACAAGGTTGGCAGCTCTGTGACCACTATAGGCAGGTTTGACTGTACAAGTATTTTTTAAATGTTGGAACCCCATGTCAAAGTATGTCCTACAGTGAACCAAGTCATACTAATTGATATATATGCTCTCATCAAAATGTTTTATGACAAAATAATCTTTCACTTTCTACCATCACGTTCCTGTGAATATTGTGATGAAACAAACATGCTCAATTTTTTCATCATTTCTTTCCCGTAGGAAAAATCCCTAAAAGGTTTGAAGAACTTGAAATGTGGTATCTATACAGATCCACAACTATGCCTGTTTGTAAAACAACTGATGCAACTATTGTCATGTCAGGAAACCCCAATGTAGATGTATATGCATTATGTTGACTAAGCAGTAATTGAGACAAGGCATTTGCTTATTTTCTATTGTATTGTGACCAAAACGTAGCAGAGTCACTTCTAAGTAAACATTTCTTGTTTTGAAAGCCTGGTAAACGACAGCCTGTTTTATTTTCATGTATAACATACACCATTTTCACATATGAACTGGTACATTTCTCAATAAGTGGTTGTGAATTTAAAATAATTTAAGATAAAAAATAAAAAACTTTTGAAGAGATATCAAAGACTTCATTTTTACTCAAATTTGTGATTAGTTTTATGCCTCTACCACTATTGGAGGCTTTATGTTTTCAAGTTATTAAAGCCAAAATTAGGATGAGATCATCTTTCATGTGTAATAACCAACCATTCCACATGTCTTTTGACAGATTTGTCTTTTTCTAACTTCATGTCTAGATAGAGCATGTTTGTTGAGTGTGATCCTTAGTAACCTCAGCATATCTGTGATGAGATGCAGCTATATAGATAGAAGTTTAGTTGAGAAACAGATTATTGTTGTATTGTCAAACAAAAGAAATCAGTGTATATATAAAAGTGAAATAACTCAGTACTCAAAGCAAGATATATTTGAGTTACCTTAGATATTTGGTATGAAATTCTTTTATTATTGTGATAACTGTTGAGAATGCCAGCAGTGATGTTAGGGAAATCGAAAGAGTTTATAATGTATGATTGTATTTCAAAGTTTTGTTGGAAAATTATGTAATAGATATTTATATCATGGCATGTTGATGATTGTTACATAGAGGTATTAAACATTGTGTATTAGGTTAGGTTAAATCTCTCAATTATTTACTTAGCATTGTAACAAAATACAGGGAACACGGAAGAATATTATGCAAGGCCTACCTTATCAAGGATAGGTGAATTCTAAGGGTAGAATATTAAATATTTCAATTTTCATTTGAGGGAAAGGAATGGGGAAGGGAAAGCTAAAATTGTAAGTAAAAATGCATCAGAAAAAATGTTCATCACTCAAGATATGTTTTTTCCTTTAAAATACTACATGCATGTTTTCCATTTCATGTTGTAATAAATGATCTAGATGAAACTGTCTGTTGCGAGCCAGGAGAGTGGTAACTCTGTGTTAAAGCAGAGGAGTTAACATCCTTGTGACTACCAACAGATGAAATAAACCACTGCCCCATTGGGAATCGGGAAGGTATTCTTTTGCTTCATTTTTTGAAATTTCTTTATTCCATGCATGGATATTGGAAGATATCATTTTGTTTCACGGTGCATGATATTACTCTGGGTAGAATCTTCCATCATTTTTAAAAATTTGTATTTAATCTTCAACAATTTCATTTTGTTTCACAAGTCATGGGTGATATTTTAATGAACATACTATATACTCAACAAAATAAACAGATGTATTATTCTTAAAGAGGGCGTTCATATCTACAGATAATTGTTGTACTAAAGTTGCATGTGAGTTTATCCCTTCTGTATGTTTATAGTTGGTACACGATAAACTGAGAAAGGGAATTTGCAATATTAATGTGTTAATTGCGACAGGACATAGATTCTTCCCTACAAATTGTCTCGTCCATATAGATATTCATGTATGTTACCCGTTATGAAAATGTGATTTGAAGCTTTAATAAAAGCATTCTATATCTGTATACAAAAATGTATTTACAGCGTTGTTTGTGATTAAGAGGATATGATATTTTCAGTTAATTGAAAATTCTGGTGCTTTTTGTGTTTAAAAATATTGATGAACTGACGAAGTCCCAGAATGTGGGATTTAATTTTTTTAATTTTTTACTTCTACTATTCATTTTTTTAAAATCGAAGTACTGCATTCCGATACAGTGGAGAAAAAAGGAGAGGAAAGGGTGAGGGGTAGAGTTGAGAGAGAGAGTGAGAGAGAGACAGACAGATAGAAAAAGGAAAGGGTGAAATATAGAGAGACAAAATAATGGAGAGAAAGTTTTGAAGGATAACAGTGGGAAGGGGGGGGGGATGTGAAATAAAGGAATAATAAACGGTTTATAGAATGGATGAATGATGGTAAAACAAACAAATATCAATCATCATATAGATTCTACCTAGCCACGTATACCTATTTTCTTTGTTTTTTTCCTTCTCTCTCTCTCTCTTCATCTCCTTTTTCTACAGCTCCCTCCAGCTCTCTTCCTCTCTCTCTCTCTCTCTCCACCTCTCCCCCCCCCCAGCCTGTCTCTCTGTCATGTCTCTTTTCCAAACCCACATAAATTATGTATACCTTATCATTCAACTGTCTGCGACTCTTTTATCCTTTATCTCTCACATTCTATGTACCTCTGACCTCTTACAAAGTTCTTTCTCTCTAACTTTCTCTGCACTTTAACATAATCCTTATCATAATATACGATAAAATGAAAAACACATTTTTCAACAACTATGCTTTCATGTAACGTATTTTTGTAAAGATATAATTTTTCTTTTTTAATGAAATATTTCCATGACTATTGATGATTATTGTAAGCCATCGAGAGAGAATTATTTGATGAAGCTAGCCATAGTGGAGCTTCATGTAGCTATCCCATTCATATGTATTTATGATATATAAATATACGTACTTACAAAAAGATGATGTATAAAAGAAGCATATATGCATACAACGTAGTCCCAACACTCGTACACAGCGGAGTGAACAAAATAATACACTAACGAATATGTACCGTACTAACATCACCCCAAATTACTGAATTCAACAAAACGCACGTAACAAAAACTAACCAAAACATACATAACTGACAAGATATAGAAATATTATTTTTGTACATTTTAAAATTCATATATACCCTCGATATGAATGCAATGCTCCTTTGATATTTTCCCCTGCCTCACTCCGACTCCCTTAATTTACAAAGTAATGTGCTTTTGTAGCTTGGCATCCCTTGCCTCCTCCACCCTCTCCCGCCCCATTTCTCCCACACTATCAGTTATCTCATGAAATTTGCACAAATTTTGTGTACGATTTAATATTTTCAGGACTAACCATCTACAGTTTTAGGATAACAAACGATTAAAAAATAGGCCTGCCTGTGGCTGAAAAAATGGCTCTCTTAAACGTGTACTTGTATAGGTAATACATAACTTTCCGAAGCCTCCTTATACTGAGATACAAACGAGGTATACGTTTTCCTATCAACACACTAAACAACAATAATTTCGCGTGAAATATTCCAAATGTATTTTTCAAGCAGTTTGGGATAGATTCATGTACAAAGATACTTTTACTGAGAACGTTGTTGGTGCCTTCATCATAATACCTATGATCATAATTGTGTTGAATGACCGTTCATATCTTCTCAGAACTTTTCTGATCAATCAAAAAAGTCATAGAGATTCATCAATAACGCTCTGAGCTGATAAAAACTTTATCTGTCAAGAATAAAACATATACTGTCACAATCATTTCATGAAAACAGATTTAACTTGATTGGCAACAATGTATATACATAAAATACATTTCTATTGAAAGGTAAATATTATAAGGCCACTTCAAAATTACACAGCTTGAAAATGCAAACTAATTTACATCTTTATCATAAACCTACATGTATATTTAATTTGGTACTAATAGATTATTTATCTTTAATTGGTGATAATACACAAACCGCCTTGATAAACCGTATACTCAAATGAACATTTATCACAATGAAAGAATACAGTTGAAAGCTCTTGGGAATTCAGTACCGGCTGACATTAAGTTTGATAAAAACAACCAAAGACAAAGAAGACGTCAACATCAAAATATACATGTTAATAATTGTATGTTGTGAATACTGTCTAGAAGTAGATGAATATAATATCATGAGCAGATATACTATACTATAGTAGCTACACGGCTCCACTCCATTTGAAAGACTTCTTATTTCTTGATACACCTCAAAATGTCATTTACATAGCTCAGAGATACAATAAACTATTCATTCCTTTGGTCATGGTCATGGTACTGGACTAGAACGAAGAACATTTCAATGCTTGATTGAAAACGTGACCATTTTTGTTATTATATAATATGTTGTCCTATACCTGAAAAAGATCTTTCTTTATATTCTCATTGACTGTTAAGCTCATCTTGCAAGATAATCACAACATTGCCCGTATTCTACTGAAATTAAAACCCGTTGTTGGATTTAGGCTTTTGCTCGATATCACTTTTAACAAAGGAAGTTATTTTGAGGTCTAAATTTGCCTTTTGATAAACGTGATTTTAGACCCAGTGTCGGGTTTAATTGAATAAGAAACATACGGAGCAATAGATATACATGTATCAATAACGTAATGATAAGAAAAAGATGACTTTTTTTTATAAATTTGATAAATGACATAAAAGAATAAAGTATTATATGAATTACAAAATAATAATCTAGAACCGACTTTTTATTTTTGCTTGCTTCCATTTTTTTTAATGGCATGTACATATATTATACATGACTATTTATGTGTCCTTAGGCATGATCAATATAACCACAAAATCGATACAATTTTCGGGGTACATTATTTCTCCTCCTAGGCCTATATCGTTTTTTATAAAAAAGAATTTGGATGTAATAGTTGATTTTTTTGTTCTTTAGAGTCCTTTTGGGGCTATCGTAAAACTTGGAGGTCATGACCATATGGAGAGGGGAAGGGGGGGGGGGGGTGAATGTGTAACGTCTTTGCATTATTGGCATCAAATTGAGTTGCAGTGACTACATTTTTAATATTTTGGGGCGGTAACGGGACCGACCGTCAAGGAATGGATATTAGGGCAAAGGATCGAGCCACTGCCCTATTCACAGTTTTACTCAAGACGTGAAAAGTGTAATGATATACAAGGAGAGAGAGAGAGAGAAAGATAGAGAGAGAGAGAGAGAGAGAGAGAGAGAGAGAGAGAGAGAGCGAGAGAGGGGGGGGGGAGATACGTGAAATAGATATCAGTGGTCAAAGGATTTTAAGAATCAACTTTAATAAGTTTTGATTCTCTCAGTGTCAAAAGGTCGTAAATAGTTCCATGACCTCAGTAACCTCGATATTGGCGTCTCAACGTTGACTCTGTGGGTAAATAACATGACATACAGAACATATTGTTATCCTAAAAATAAAAAAATATCTTAAAGATCTAATTAATCTTCTTTCAACTCTTTAGTGTTGGTTAATTCGGATAGAAAACCTATCATAGTTTGAAGAGCGTAAAATAATATATATACCATTTCAGTCTTAAGAGTATCACTATTTCTTTTACTTTAAACATTTTGATATCCTTTGTCGCTATCTTGATTCTTTTTTTCTTTTTTTTGTTGTTACTATACAAATCTTTCAAATAAACGGCGTTCCATGGTTTCCCCTGTGCAATGTTAAAGCGATTCATTATTTTATCTATATGGCAGCATGACATCTGTACAATTAGACAGGAATCATTAAAAAGGCAACCACGAATGCCCTGTCCATGCATGTAACTCTGCATGGGTTGAATGACTGAATCCTCATCAAAAGAATAATGATAACAACAACAATTTAAATTTTGTATCAGCCTATAGTATAAATGTTTGCACGTTTAATACTGAAGTCTATTGAGTTGTCAGGAAATCACCATCTATAAATTTAAATCAAACTGAAAACACATCTTTTTAATTAACTGTAAATCTAAGCATAGGAACTCTTGTAGTGCAGTAGAATATAGTTTATACGCTCTAATAATGTATTATTATTATGATTATTGACAGATATAAGATTGAAATTAATATTTCAACACAGTATTTGGTAGAATGCATAGTAAAATTATACAATAATGGTTTTAATAGTTAATAACACTCAAGATGAATGAAGGACAAACATGAATGATTAGTAATTGTTGACATTAATTTATATGACGATTCTCACGGTGAGTGATGAGGATCAGGGGGGTGTTTCACAAAGTCGAACTTATCTCTAAGTTGGACTTAACAATATTATGGAAAGCCGTTAGCATCTTTGAAAATATTTTGTAAAATTTTGTTTAAAAGGCATAAAATGTTGATTCAAATCATTCTTATTTTCTCTTATCAAGGAGATTTTATGTTCTTGATGTGGAATTTATAAAAAGTCTAATATACTTGGATTTTCCCTTTTAAATATATTTTATTTTAAGGCTACAAATGGCTCTCCATAATTCTTAAGTCCAACTTAGAGTTTATTTTGACTTTGGATCTTTGTGAAACACCCCCCAGGAGTGATAACCATGTAAGATGAAGTTAGTGCTAGAAAGACGTTTATCAAGGTGACGTGAAGAAGATGAATAGCAAGCACCTCGCGAAGTTACCGACCGTCCAGCGATGTGCGTATCTTGCCAAGATTTCCGAAGCTATTCTTAATTTAACATAATGTATCCACATTTTTCACAACTTTTATCAAAATGGTATAAACGGGCTTTATAAAGGTAAAATTCAATAGTCTGCAATACAATTTATCACGTCTGCTCAAAATGAGGTACTTTTTTCCATTAAAAAATGCCATCGATCTTTGATTTGATAGATATTAATGATTATTAGAAGTATTCTGAATTAGCAGTTCTGTTCACGGTATCAACGACTGTTATGGGTCGATCTGGATGGGTGTTTCGAGAGCGCGGAATAACGGGTGGCGGCGAAGGCGGGGTCCGTAATGGTTAAAAACTGGCCGGCCTCGGCGACCGTCGTAGAGATATGAGTAGACGCCATTTTTCGTGTGCGGTCGTGGTATGTGGTACGAGGACTGTGATTGGATGGATGAGGATCGTCCCGTTGCCGCGGTTACTGTTGAGGCTGGTGTTAGGATGATGATGATGTGCATGGAGAGAAGGTAAAGTGAAAACAACAAACCCGAATGTTCGGTTAGTATAGTGATCATAGTGAGATGTGAAGCAATCATAACACGGTCGTAAAGACTTTCAAGAAACCAACTATAATGGGCAATTTCAATAAATCTTCCTTGGTATAGATTCCATGTTCAGGGCCTCGCTGCATAAAACTTACCACTGGTGATAACTTTGCCATCAATATTTACTACCGCAGCAACATCACTCAACAGCAAATCAAATCAAGGTTTTCATGGAGGTTACCTTTAAATGGCAAAGTTACGATGAATGCTAAGTTTTATGCAACGGGGCGATCATGTAAATTGTTTTTGTGACCATCGCATTCTTCAATAAGTTCTGCATATTATAGTGATTCTTTCTTCAAGATAACTATATTACGATCATGTTTTTATGCTGATATTTTAATGCATGGATTAACTCGACAATTTATTAATAGTCCGGCCTCTTTGTAAGATAATCAACACAATTATATTAAATATAAACTGCCCTATGTAGTTTTTTGATATAACAATGGAAATATAAGCAACATGCAGGAGTGGTAGAATGTATCACATGCAAGGAAGGAAGTAAGAAAATATTTTGAAATCTTATCAGTCATTTGCAACTTCTTTTATGTTCAAAGTGAAAAATAATTCTTTTTTCGTGACACGTACTTCATATTTGGATATATACAAAATATGCTAATAATTAGAGGGAGATGGGAAGTATTATACAGACGGCAGCCTTGGAATGCTTTTGCTTTGTAAAATGCGAATATTTTGGGTTTTCTTTGCTTTCTTTTTCTTTCTGAAACCATCATTAGCAGACAAGCAAACCAAAGAAAATAATTTATTTTAAAAAAAAAACACTACTCACGTTCCAAAACCCATATGGTGGTATTCTCGAAAGCGGACTAACTTTAGTCCATGGTTAAATCCACCGATGGAATGCCAAGTGTCCATATGAATATATTTTTGAATAATTTGATATGCCCCTAAATTACCATGATAACATAATTATGTCATAGTTATATTGTTGTTTATTAATTATTTTATTACATTTTATTTTAATTTAGTGACAGATTAAATTATTTAAAAACATATTCATAGGAACACTTGGCATTCCATACTTAGTCTGTGGATTTAACCATGGACTAAAGTTAGTCCGCTTTCGAGTATACCACCCATACTCATCATACAAGAGAGAAAATTATTCCACTAACATACCACAGTTATATATTTATGACGCAACCTCTCATTACACAACTACGATAGAACAATGTTTACCTATTTATTCATTTTGGGGCACATATTTGAGAAAAAAAGGAAAAAGGGGGAAATTGTCCTTTAAAGAGATTGCACTGATACGAGGATTTTCTGACCCATCACAGTTTAACAAAATACTAATGCATGCAAGGTGGTTCGATTTATAGAAATAGGGGGCCTGAAAACAGGTGAAAATTCATAGTACATCGTCAGTATATATTCTAAGCTTGGAACCAAGAAGGAAAGAAAAGAACTGTGCAGAAAAGTTTAAATGTTCCATGCGTCCTATTTTGTCAACTTTCCTAGTTATATCCACAAATTAAAAACAATGGTCCATTTTATATAAAGTATTTCAATTTCAGTGAATCACACGTATGCTGATGTCATATCGGGGATATGTTTGAAAAGATATGAACATCCAACACTGACTAGATTAGATCAATCGCCTTCCTTATCCCGAGACACCATAACATGATGACAAAGTGGATCATAGTATTATTTCACTCTCTTTGGGCATGTTTAAGATTCTAAATTAAATTTTGATTTAGTGATATATCTGTGTCTTTACATTCTTGCAATGATGGAGGAGCTTGCCAAATAAAGTAAGAGAAGGATTTATAGATTATTATACTCATCATGTATTGAAAACGGTGCCCAATAATGTGTCTGGTAATTTGTATTTACTATCTCCCCTGTTCATGTAAATATACCGAATATGCCCATCATTGTCTGGTTATAGGAACAATTATATTACTGAACTGCGGAAACACATAGCACACAAAGCCAACACCACAACACAGCAAATAAGAGATATAAATAGATAAATTGGTTGTGGAGAAAGAGGGAGAAAGAGCACTACAGAAGATAGAAAACAACGCAGGAAATGTTACCTGAATTCATCTGATTTAATCACAATGGAAGCATTTAGATAAAAACAGAAATATCCATAAGCAAAAATCAACCAGATATACATATTCATATAAATCTACTGAAGCATTCTTAACTAAATAAATATTTTGTATATATCCTATCGAAGACTATATTTCGTGATTCAAATCGAATAATATTCTGTTTGGAATTATCTAATTTCAATAATAGCTTAAATGGTGACATAAAACATAAAATAGTTTTTGCTGTTCTGTAAATGCTGACACATATCATTATTAATTTATTCAGCCAGATAACCAAAATATAGCAGATCTAAAAATATACTTTTTGTAACAAAGAAAGAAAAACTCGTACAAACAAAAAATCATACGCCTAATGAAACAACTTGAAAAACTATACTTTTATACATAGACTGAAAACAATCACACAAAGCAAGTCAGAAGCATGCAACTTAAAGTAAAAAAACACATTTAACTGCTCATTTTTTTAATCGGAAGACAGTTTGCTGTTAATATTTCCGCACAACCCGTAAAAGAACGTAAAAAATATTTATTACATAGAAAGTTAATGCAAGATTTTGAAAGATGCCCAATGGAATAACATTACTAACTAATGTAAGATTCGGAATCTATAACTTTTTATTTTGTTTAATGTCGCTTCGAATTTTGTTGTTGATTACGTACAGTAACCATAATGAATTGGGAAAAGTCTTCTTTGCACTCGTGTAAGATATTTCGATATCAAGGCCAGACTGTCATTTTCTTTCAGAGAGTAAGATCTTTACGAACATAAACATCAAAAGATTGATAAACAAAGTTCTCTAAGGATTTTTTTTAGTTCCTGTCAAAATGAGGGAAGGAAGTATTAATGCCTAAAATGTTCAAGCTATATATTCACGGCAATATACAAGACAGTATTTACTTAACAATCTTTGAAAACACAATTTTGTGATTAATCTATATTTGCTGTTAATGAAGCCACATTGTGTTATTTTGTTGTTAGATTGGCATAGGAAGCACAACATATAATTACTGAGAGACAATTGATTCTCACATGAAAATGAAATATACTGATATTTAGTAGTATATACACCATTATTGATTAAGATTCGATACAATTCGTATTATTGAATGACTTTGTGTACATGGATAGTTACTGAGA
>JAVYIG010018321.1:0-20892 GCA_035222895.1 Strongylocentrotus droebachiensis | reverse complement strand
TTCCTCCTAGTCCTAGGTCTAGATCTACTCCTAGATTTCTAGACCTGTCTCTACTCACACATAGGAGCATCACTATCCTGGCTGTGTAGTAAAAGCTTAGACCGAATTTTTCGTCTCTTTCGTTCGTTAGCCTCTTATTGGGGTAGGGTCGGCTCTCTCTTTAGAGACCGAATCAGACCATCCCGCGAAATGTGTCGGTTATGTGGGCAAATCAGTACACCAAACTTGCAAAACTTATCCCCGAATTACTCCTTTCACAGGATGCATATCCGCTCCTTTTTATATTGTAAATTAGGTATATGCTTAACTACTTCGGTTCCACTTACCAACTTGATAGAAATATTCCGTTTAATGGTCCATTTTTAGTAAATTATGGGTCAAAATCGAAATCCATGATAAAAATCTTGCAGCGGTGGTTTAAACTCTCACTGCGCAGAAGGTCATCTAAATCTCATCCCTTCTAGTCTACGCCGAAGGCAAAATAATTATAACGGAAAAACTGTGCACGAGCTACGAGTTCGTAATGACATGCGCAGTTTTTCCGTTATAATTATTTTGCCTTCGGCGTAGACTAGAAGGGATGAGATTTAGATGACCTTCTGCGCAGTGAGAGTTTAAACCACCGCTGCAAGATTTTTACCATGGATTTCGATTTTGACCCATAATTTACTAAAAATGGACCATTAAACGGAATATTTCTATCAAGTTGGTAAGTGGAACCGAAGTAGTTAAGCATATACCTAATTTACAATATAAAAAGGAGCGGATATGCATCCTGTGAAAGGAGTAATTCGGGGATAAGTTTTGCAAGTTTGGTGTACTGATTTGCCCACATAACCTACACATTTCGCGGGATGGTCTGATTCGGTCTCTAAAGAGAGAGCCGACCCTACCCCAATAAGAGGCTAACGAACGAAAGAGACGAAAAATTCGGTCTAGTAAAAGCTGTGCTTTTGATTCTCAACATTTCAAACACCACTGTACAAAACTCAACTAATTTCACTCAAAATCGGTACTTTAGTGACAATTGATGACACCTAAATAGCAGTAGACCCCTAAAATACATTTTTTTCAACTTACTGATGTCAAAAAGAATAATTTAAATTAAAAATTCAAATTGTAAGTCTAGTGTCAAACTTTGCTTACAGCTGCATCGACATGATTGTGTACAGTCTATGCGATATTGTGTGGTGTGTATATTTGTGTATAGACTTCTAGGTCCCTGCCTCACAGCATAGATGCAGTGCTAGAGGTCAATACGCTCTAGCATTGACTCTCTATGCTTTGCTGGAGTGTCTCTACTCTAGTCTCTACTAGACCGAATTTTTCGTCTCTTTCGTTCGTTAGCCTCTTATTGGGGTAGGGTCGGCGGCTAAAGAGAGAGCCGCCGACCCTACCCCAATAAGAGGCTAACGAACGAAAGAGACGAAAAATTTGGTCTAAGTCTCTACTAGTCCTACTCCTAGTAGACTAGTCTACTACTACTGGTACTACCCTAGTCCCTAGGCTAGACCTAGTCCTAGACCCTATCCAAAAAAGAGGCTTAACGAATGAAAGAGACGGAAAATTCGGTCTACCCTAGATCTAGTGTTTAGTAAACGTGTAATTTACTAATTCTGTTGATTCCGTTAAATGTGGACAGCCAAATTAAGCAGAGAAAAGTCCACTCACTCTTGATAATGATAGTACAGTCTTACAGTTACAATGCATAAAGTCTAGCCGTTAGCGGTATAGATCTAGAAACTACATCTAGTATTCTAATTTGTCTCTGCTTTGCCTGATTCATATTTTGTAAAAAATCAGGATTTCGGTATTCGGAATCTATAGATCTAGATCTTTCTTTTGTATTTTATAATTATTTAACGGAATCAACAGAATCACATTTTAAGGCACCTGATGTGAAAGGGCACACCTCATGCTAAACGTAAAGTACATTAGCACAAGCCTAGCAATACAGGCCTCGGTCTAGGTGTTGATTTTGAAGGTACTGGCCTTTGAGCTTTGGTCTTGGCCTAAAGCGAAGCCTGGGCTGAGTTAGACAGAAAGAAATGCCTCCTTCTTCCATTACAAATTTGCCATCATATCTTCTCTTTGTGCGATTTCCTTTTCAGATAAACAAGTTGATGGAATATGGCATACAGGTATTGTGGTCTACGGCAGAGAGTATTTCTTTGGCGGTGGAGGAATAGAAAGTTGCAGGCCGGTAAGTACTTCAGGAGTTTAAAGACCGTCAATACTACTGGGCCAGAAGGGATTAGACCACACAGCAAGGTCACTGACAGGTGGCTATCTCATTAACTCAGCTCTCAACTAACATAAGAAAAAGAGGATCATGGGGGACCAACAGGCACCGATTAGGGAAGATTTCTATATAGAGGGAGCAAGTAGCTACAAGTAGGACAGTGGGGCTTTAAAGAAAGATGTTGGAATATTATCCCAGTCAGACCAGCGATACTGACAGCAGACAGACAATAGACCAAACGAGAAGTGGATGTGTTGTGGTATAGTGATTCTTTCACTTTACTCTCAATCTGAGGGTTAAGTGTTTGAATCTCAGACTAGCACACATGCCTTTTCTCAAGACATTAATCCACATTTGTCACTCTCCACCCAGGTGTTAACTGGGTACAGTGTACCTTGCCAGAGTTATTCCTTGAAATGCACTGTGCGCTGTTAATGTCCAACCTCTTTGGAAGCGCATAGGGATATTATAACATTATGTACATGTGATATGCGCTTAAAAAAAATGTGGTTTTATTATTAATATTATTAAGAAATTGGATTTGCTGAAAAGATTAAGAATCTCCTAATGTCATATAAAGTGAAACCAGTATAAAGACTGCTCAAAGGATACAAGAACAGTGGTCCTTGTGTACCTGTACAGGTTCCTTTGATACAGATTTCAATGATCAAATATCAAGGGTCATATTCATATACCCACTAAGTCTAGTTGTCAACTATAAGCTAAGTACTATAGACTATGTAATTCGTTAACATCTGACCTAGTATTAAGTTTTATGAATAGGGGCCCTAGGACCCGTTTCACAAAGCCTCTTTTTAATGACAAATGACAAAAATCAGTGACAAATCTGCTGATAACCAATCAGAAGCAAGGATTTCAGTAGCTTTAAATAACAAAAACTGTCATTTGTCACTGATGACAAGTTTTGTGAAATAGGGCCCTGGACTTTTTAGACAGGTGGTCCCTAAAGCACATTTTGTCTGTAATTATCTTTCTTGCTGTCCATGTTTTAAGTGTGGAACCATCCTAGGACAGCCGACACAGGTGCACAAGATTGGATCCACACAAGTCTCCTACTCGCTCTTCTTGGAATATCTCGGAGAGATGGGCATGTCTGCATTCAGGTATACCAATAATTCAAGTACAGATTTATGATGATTACGATGATAATGATAGCAGTTACAATGATAGCAACAACCAAAGGAGATAGATGAATAAATAAATAAAAACAAATAGATAAATAATGAATACTACTTCTACTACTACTATTACTACTACTACTTCTACTACCAATATTACTTCATAATACTACTACTACGATTACTAATTATAGCGATGATGATAATAATGATAATAATAATAATAATAATAATAATGATAATAACCAAAAGGATAATAATAATTATAATAATTATAATGGTAATAGTAATAATAATAATAATGATGATCAGATAATAATGATGACGATAATGGTAATGATGGTAAATTCCATTGGTTTATAAATATTGTTTGTCACAATCTTGCTCATTTTAGGGGTTTGATTGTTGATGCAACCTTTTTCATGCTACGCTGTCTCTCTCTTCAAAGTCTTTCAAAAACATCTTCTTTTTTTTAATTCTTGTTTTCTGCCATATTTCACCTACTTTTAGTGGAGATACATACAACCTAATTAACCACAATTGCAATAACTTCAGCAACGAGGTGGCCCAGTTCCTAACAGGCAACTCTATCCCAACGCACATCACCGATTTACCACAGGAAGTACTCAACACGTAAGTCTGCATATAGTGTGATTAATTTTAAGTATTTCTCTCCGTTTTAAAATGTACCAATCACCTACTATTATAAATGTGTGTGCTACTAGAAATATATCAAATAAACCTAAATATACTTTAACATCGGTTAACGGTAAAGGAGTATTAAGGAAATAAAGAATTATAAAAAACAGTACACAAGGCCGTTTCGGACTCTGGTTCCTTGCGGGCCCTATTTTGTGAGAGCGCATTCGGTGCTTTAAGCAGTCTATTTATGGGTCGTCTTCATGTTAATTGTGTATGTAAACTTGCAGTTTCTCTTAACAGAAAGAGAAATATGCACCCTTGCCCTTGCTTTCAATGTCTGTCTCTCCCCTCTCTCTCTCCCTCTCTCTCTCTCTCTATCTCTCCCCCCCCCCCTCTCTCTCTCTTTCTCTACCTCTGTCTGATTCTCCCATCTCTCCCTTGACCTCCTACAGACCAATTGGTCAAGCGATGAAGCCTCTCATTGATGCTCTTGCCTACAATCCTACGGGCAACCGCCCTGACTCAGAGGGGGGTCCATCCGTCTACGATGCCCAAGCCAGTGGGGCAGGTGGCAAACCGCCGCCGGCCATTCAAACTGCTTCAACTTCTACTAGCACCAAAGGTATAGATTTGTCATATGCATATTGCCTTTATGCCATGTTCAGATGGCATTAGCAGAGCTATGGAAACAAGAGCCCAGAATATTTTTTAAAATGTGATACTGTTGACAGCTTTAAAATCTGTCTTATAATGTTTCTGTTTAGAATCAATTTTCATTCTTGACTGATGACTTAAGGAAATATTCTGTTTGAATATCACCCTTCTCTATTATTTTATTTTTCTTCCCTTCTGTCCATTACAGCGCATTAGTTTGACATTGTGTTATTTATTATGCTGTTGTTTTTCAAACAATAAGGAATTTCATGAAGCTTGTAAAGCTATCCAGGGTGCCTCTATAATGTAACTGGGTTCTTAATTTGAACATCGTGTATCAATTGAAAGTTATCTATAGAATTTCCAGAACTTTCTAAACACTAACAACTTATCACACATGATGAAGTGCAACGTTTCTTTACCTACTAGGGGTTCTTAGCCCTTTGTGGATAAGTGGAGTTCTTTGAGGGGTTAATGAATGGGCCATTAGTACAAGAACCCCAATGCACAGTTAAATTTCAGAGAATAATCATCATCATCATTATCATCAAATCTCATCGTTATCGTTATCTGGAAACGAGGAGAGGTAGATCCTGTAATCCTTGGTCACTTCTTCAAGTGACTGAGGCATTGAGCTACATATATCTGGGGAGGGGCGGTAACAGCACAGACCAGGTATATAATATTGGGTAAGGTCGCAAGGCCATAGCATCACTGGTCTGGTAGTGGTACTAAAGACACTTCAATGAAATATTATTCAACATTTGCCTGAGGATTTAGAGTTAAAACTGGTAAGAAAGATTTTCAAGAATTTTTTTCAAATGCTTCAGTTCATTATTTTGTTAGCTTTACCAAAGCTAGGATGGCATTGAAATTCAGTGATATGTTAATAGTGAAATATCATCATTGAAATTGAATTTCAGAATCAACAGAAAAGTCTAAAGAAGCCAGTAAACAAACACCTGATGTCTATAACGAGCAAGAGGAAGAAGACAACGACCTCTTCCTAAAGAAGTTGAGGGAGCGGAGGCAATCAAGATCAATCACAAGGCTTTGTCTCTTCAGAGATGGTGATGTAAGTTGTTTCATCGTATATTCATCATAAAAAATAGGTTGCAGGTACAAGCATTAGCACTATACTGCCCTTCCACGACAAAACAGCATTACTGACATTGATTTAAGTGTGTCAGAGATATAGGAAGAAACATGCATTTCGAATTTGCTATTAAAAGCATTTTGATGTTTTTATTCAGTGTTGACTTATCAAAATAGGTAATAACAGTATTTTAAAAACCAAAGTTTTAGTTTAACATGTGTTACTTGATGTTCTGAGTCACCCACACTAAATAACTCAATTTTGGAAAAAATGTCAATTATGCTGTTTTGTCATGGAAGGGCACTACAGATGGATGTGTTTTGTGCAGTGGTGCATTCACCTTACTTTTAGAAGTTTGAGAGATTTGGGGTTTCAGTCCCAGCCTATCACTAGTGTCAGTCAGCAAGAAGAAATTCAATCCATTGCTAAGTGCATTTTAAATGGTTGCATAGCAAGAATTTATTCCTTTAGTGCCAGAGAGATTTATTAGCCGCTGTTCAAAAACTAAGTTAGTAATACAGGAGCACCTCTTCCTCCATTCATGTACCTGTTCATTACCTTCCTTATCTTCCTTTTTCTTCCTCATTTTACTCTACTGCTACTTCTTTTCTTTCTATTTGTTCTTCTTCTTCTTCTTCTGCTTCTTCTTCTTCTTCTCCTCCTCCTCCTCCTCCTCTTTCTTCTTCTTTTACTCCATCCTCTTCTCTTCCCAGTCTTCAATTATTCTTATAATTTTGCACATGTGAAGAGAATTTCCTTTTTGTATATTTCACCTTCTCTTCTTTTTGTTTTCATGATATATTTATGGAGTAAGAGAGTAGTGGTATTAATATAATTTTCACGATTTTTCATATTTCTGTTCATTTCGCAGCCAGCAGCATTCACAGACAGCATCAAACAGCATCTTCCCCAGAGCCTCCTTACCGCGGATGAGATGATGATCTTAGACCAGATGAAAGATGCCTTCCAGGCGCCTAGCGACAGTCTCCTAGACGATGACTGGGATAAAACTTTACCTCCTGTCAAACCAGACTACTTCCTGGTCATAGGTCAGTGATTTAACCGAGGGTATCCAACATTGCTTGGACGGGCATGTCCATATTCTTTATCGTCTCTCCACCCCCACCCCCCCCCCCCCCCCCCCCCCCGGCCCCTCCACACAAAAAAAGAAATATAACATATGATGTCTCTTATAAACATAATGACTAACACTTGCTAATACCAATTTAGATTTCCTTACTCTCCATAATATGATATGGTAGTGCACTGGTTCTTAAAGATAACGTTGAGTTCTGGTCATGCATTGTGCAAGAAATGGTGTGGAATCGATCAGAAAAGGTTGATCATCTTGCATATAAATATTGGTGTGTATTGCAAGGTTCTGGAATCATCAAATTGTAAGAAATTTGGCCAAGTCTTGGTATAGTTACAAGCACTGTACACAGCAGGATGTATATGGGACTACACAAACACGTGGCGTAAAAATCTGTCCTGATTTTTACGATGTTACATGCCATATTTAGAATATGAAGGCATTTGAAGAGCCATACTTTTCATGGAACATGTTTTATCTGATTTTCTTCCACCCTTGCATAATAACAATGATAACGTTCACAAATTATTTTTCACCTCTTCCCAAAACTCACCCTTCTCTTTAGTCTAGGGGTAAAACAGCCCAAAGGGGTCATTTTTGCTTTTAAGGTTTCAATGAGGAAATGAATGGGTCATAAATGGAGCCTTCCTTCTGAATATACACCTGTTTCTGACCATGGAGCTCATTAAGGGGGGTACAGCAATAACAGCATGTGTCAGATGGGGTTGTAGGTGAAGGATAAAATAATAATAATAATATTTAGCTTTTATATAGCGCTTAATACGAATGTCTCTAAGCGCTTTACAAATATACTATTACCTTGGTCATTGGATTCAGTGCTTCGCACACGATGTTTGCACAATCTCCACTCCCTGGGGAGCATTCCAGCCAGGTGTTACTTGAGGCTCAAAAACTGTTTGACCAACAATGGTGGTCGCATCCTACCGGGTACCCATTTAACACCTGGGTGGAGAGTAGCAAGTGCAGGTTAATATCTTGCCAAAGGAAATTAGTGCCGTGGAAAGGTTAAGAACCATTGCTGTAATTCATACATAAAGAGTTTGGTTCCAAAGTTTAAGTTCTTAGAATAACAAGGATTTTTCTCTCATTTGGCATTATTGATGTGGAATCAACTTGGTCGGTTGAACTATTTTTTTAATTTTTGAAATTTATAAATGGGACTATAAAATCACTCTTTAAAAAATTCCAGGGGGGTGTTTCACAAAGATTCAAAGTCAAACTTAACTCTAGGTTGGACTTAAATATTATGGAGAGCCATTTGTAGCCTTATTTTGAAATATATTCAAAAGCAAAAATTAAACTATTTTAGACTTTTCATAACTTCCACATCAAGAACATTCCCATGATTTCCCATGATAATAGAAAATATGAATGATTTGAATCAACATTTTATGCCTTTTAAAATAACTTTTACAAAATATTTTCGAAAATGCCAATGGCTTTCCATAACTGTTAAGTCCAACTTAGAGATAAGTTCAACTTAGGATCTTTTTGAAAATGTATAAGTTACTTTTAAGATCTGTGAAGGTAGCATTATAATCATCTTACCAAGTGCACCATCATGGAATAACGTCCAAGATCTCCTACCATCTCCTCTCATTCTCCACAGGAAAGTTACTTGGTAGGACGGACCTACCCCCTGTGGTCCTGGTCCCACTCCTCCAGCTCCTCCAACTGGCCTTCCTCAGGGAGGACGTCATTGGTCTCCTCTGCACCAACGAGGACAGGACCATCATAGACTTTGTGAGCAGGGCCGAGGGACAGCCGCAGAAGGTCCAGGTCGAAATTATTCACTTGGTGAGTAGGCTGTACGACACATGCACAATGTGATAGTGGTGGTTATTTTACCAGACAGCTAAGAAAGCAATAAATGCTTGTTAGTAAGCAACCAGAAGACCGACTGCTTGAGGTCTTCTCCGATAGACCTGGTGATGAGGTTTAATGCCTTACCAAAGGGCACTAGCGCATCGACTTGGTTTTGAACCAGGGTCACCGGATTACGAGACCACTGCTCTACCGACTGAGCTATCGCGCCTCCTATATCCCTTCAGCCCTTCAGCCACAATTGCTCTTACAATAGCTGGAGGTGTTGTGTTGTGATCCTAGAGTTGAGGGTCTGAATCCAAAACCTGTGGAACCATCAGCGATGTTTAATTGAACCGCGGAATATGGGATTAATAGTGTGATTAATACCTGTATCACAGAAGATCGATTGCTCAACCCCTTTTTTTTGTAATAACTGTTTGTAATTAGTCTTATATGCATTATAGATTGAAATAAACGAAAAATTACAAACTGAGAAATGAAAATAGGGATAAAATGAAGAAATGGTAAATGAATATTGAAGTTGGAAGAGAAGTTGGATTTGAATTTGCTTCATTTCAGCTTTGTAACATGTGTGCCAGCAGTCAAGGATACGCCTGGGTCATCTCGGAGAAAGAATGGAAAGCGCCCTCTGCCAACGGTTCCTCTACGTCTAATATGAAGATCATCAAGGCTATTGTTATAGCCATGCTGTTGAGTGGATCCGATCAGCTGTGTGAGGCAGCGGCTTCTCTCGTCTTCAACTTCACAAGACACAAGGTACATTGGAAGGCCATCATGCAGAAGAAGAGTTTGAATCATTTTTAGTTTGCTAACTTCAATTTTAGTCTGCTTGGGTCTGTATGAAGGGTGTAAGATTTGTTTTCTATTTAAGTTTAGGGTTAGTACAGGTTAGTACTTAACCGAGTGAACTGAAATTGAAGTTAGCAAGCTAAAATTGAAATGCCACTGAAAGTGCATTTCTCCCGGATTGGAAAGAATATTGATGTATAAAATAAGATATTGTTCAAATGAGCAACCTAAATATAATGGAGCTTCCTAAAGTGCATTTCTGTGGATGAGAAATGATGATGATGTGTAAATTGAACTTTGGTAGTGTGATAAGCACATTGAATACTAAGCCTGGGCTATCTGAGCTGGAAAAATGCAATGGAGCCCTTTACATGTAGTTAGATACATTAGCTTCGGCTCAATACACGTACATGCATAGTGTATGAAGGCATGGCTTTACGGCAAAAAACACGAAAGTGGTTTCATAGAGAAAGTCCACCCTAATGTTTATTTGGTGGTAATATAGGTAGAAAATTAAGAGAAACAGATGAGTACAAATTTGACCAAATCTGATTGAAGTTGAAATCTTTGAAACTCAAATTGGCAACAATGTTACATATCTTTTGAGGCCCTCTCCTATTTAATTTGTGCTGAAGAATTTAATAAATTTCCATTTCCTTATTGAAAGGATAGATTTATTTCATATACAATTACATAATTATATGGGTTGAGTGTAAACGTATTTGTAATGATGATATCAAGGATTTGCTGACTAGAAACTCTTGTTATTCACTGTCACCTAACTTTGCTCCAATGATCTTGAGGCATCAGGCAGCAAAATATTGTAGGAAGAATCACCTGGCTTGAGAAAGTGCACAGGAGTTGATGAAAGCTTGCCTACTAAATTGTAAGGATGGTAGAAGTGTAAATTACAAATCACATACATATATGTTGTCTGTTTATTTTTGCAGCTTGTAGATGACAACGCAGTTGATTTCGGAAGTGCTTTGCTGCAGGTACTATCAACAGGGGAGTTTTCAGAGCCAACAGGTAAGTAGTAGTCAATTCAAGCATTAGATAATGACATTTCCAGAGAATTTTCCTCTTTTTTTTTTACTAAAGAATGTAATTAACATTTTAATAAAAATCTACAAATTCAATGATATGATATATTAGCTATTATTAACCGTATCAGACATCTGAGCAGGGAAATTTTTAAATGTTATTGCCCTCAAGGTTTGATGTAGCCTATAATCTAGGCGGAGTGCCAAGCTTTTTTCTTTGCTGCTAGACTAACCCTAAGCAGAACGTCTGATACGGCGAGACTACGAACCGTGAGTCGCGAAGCGGCTCACCGCCTATAATCACTGGTCTAGCTTTAGTCGTTGTTTTTTTATTATCGACCCTGAATCCGTGGCAGTTTTCGTACGAAAAACTGCCACGGATTTATGGTCGATAATAAAAAAAACAACGACTAAAGCTAGACCAGTGATTATAGGCGGTGCGCGGCTCACGGTTCGTGGTCTCGCCGTATCAGACGTTCTGCTTAAGGTTAGTCTAGCAGCAAAGAAAAAAGCTCAGCACTCCGCCTAGATTATAGGCTAGGTTTGATGGGACAAGTGAACAAAATTACAATAAGTTAGTCCGCTCAGAAAAGTCAATGGGATTTTGTGTGTAATTTGGCGGGCAATATAGGTTATACAGTAAACCAATGCGCAAATATTTTAGCCCGCTCAGAAGAGTCAATGGGATTTGTGTGTAATTTGGCGGGCGATATAGGTTATACAGTAATCCAATGGACAAATATTTTAGCCCGCTCAGAAAAGTCAATGGCAAAATGTGTGTTAAACTAGTGAGCAATAATATAGTGCCAGTTGTAATTTACATCGCGCATCAGCTATTGTAATTTACATCGCGCATCATGTATAAGAAAATGCGCACTTTGCGCGAACTCTTTGTGACGTAACAATCACACCCTAGGCAGGGTATGTTAGTTTAAATGGATTCCGCATCTAAGAGGGCCCTTTGAAGCAGTCCGCTGCACCGAGAGTCTTTTTTCCCCCTATCATAATCCCCTTAATTCCCCACCCGGACCGCACAGCTCGTAAATCTCACTCCCGAAACTGAGTGACATAGGGCTCGCGAAATGCATTGTTGGAAATACACATCGGCTGCTAACAACAAAAATAGCGCCATACAGTAAGGGAAGTGTATTTGGTAGGCGACGATTTAGACTTTCTGACTGATTTTGAGGAAGATTTGATTCTTGAGCCTGGTGTATGGGAAGTTGGAGACCAATACAAGTTATGCACGTGTGAAATTCCATCAACGGAAAATCTTATTCGTTGCAGCGAACCAGAATGTACGGTTTCATCGTGAATGCGATATGCGTAGGCCACTCCAGCAAAGCATAGATAGTTGATACTAATGCGTATTGACTACTAGCACTGCAGTACGTGTAAATAGGCAGCATTTGAATACATGAATAGTCAATACACTCACAACATACAAATGCACATAATTATTCCGATGCGATTGATCGGCAAGTTTGACAGTAGACTCACAATTTTAATTTTTAAATTATTCTTTCTAACATTGGAAAGTTTAACAAATTATATTTTAATGCTCTTTAGGTATCATCAATCGTCACTAAAGTACTGCCTTTGAATGAAATCAGTTGAGTTTTGTACAGTGGTGGTTGAAATGTTGATAATCAATAGCACAACTTTTAATACACGGCCAGGTTAGTAATGCAGCTGCAGCTATGTGTGTTAATACCACCAACAACATCCAGCATGTACAGCCCAGCGAGCACGGCAGCTTTCGCGTCGCCGGCCCGTACTCGGGGTGAAAAGTGGTGATGAATTGACAACTTCTAACCCTCATTAAACCAAATGCGCAAATATATAACACAATTTCATTTAGTTATTTTAAGAGATAAACTTATGGACTACCTTCCTAGCTATGTAAAAATTTCGGAAACTTTCGGAAAATGTCAATAATTAGAAGAGAACGTGATGATGATGAGAAACTTGCATTCACTCTAACTCACGATTTCCTTGGTCGATTTCGCTGGTTCAGATGGCTACGTCTTCAGTAGAGTTATCCGAGCAAAGCGAAAGCATTTGATAACCAATAGAAGGTTGCTTTGTGCCATAAGTTGTTGATTGTGTGTTTTTTATATTATAGCTATATACATCTTCAATCAGTATGACATCATTTTCTCGGTGACTCGCATGGCTTCAAAGCCTTCTTTTTACGACCAAGTGTTTGGAGAGCTTAGGGAAGCAGGCCGCGTTGCGTAACACTTCGTAACATTTGGATCGCCAGAGGGCATCTGTGGTCTGATAAGGGCGGCTGTTGATGGATTTAATGGCTGAATAGGGTTACATTACTTGATGTTAAGCCAAGTTAATCTTGAATATCTTTCCCTCGGGAAATTCTTTCGAGACGGTACATCCATTTAAACTAACATACCCTACCCTAGGCAAACTGTTTGCAGTGTATCGAAAATCTGTCAAACACTGGATGAACAGTGCTGGTTTGACAATGTTTTTGCAACTTCTAATGCTAGGAGACCCTGTGTAGCCTACATAATTTAAGAGTATAAGATAGTAAGAGTTTCTTGTTTGCTCTAGATGTCTGATGTGGTTAATAATAGTAATATTGACTGCCTAATTCAGGGCAATACGACTTGTCATATATCACCCTCACCTTCGGTTCGGGCGATATATGTCGTATTGCCCAGAAGGCAGTCAATATTACTTAAATATGAGGTACTTTCACAAACATTTATGTTTCTTATCAACCATTCATCAACTATCTGAAATATTGAATTTTATATACTTTGTCAATTTTGAGTTGGTTTTATGGTGGTGTTGATGTTGTTGTTTTTTCACTCTTATAAAAATGTTTGGCAGTAATGTTCATACGTACCTTAGCTGCGCAGAGCTAGCTGATAATGCACATGTATTTACTATTTATATGCACAATACCATGAACATGGGGAATACATAACCAGCTGGCCCTGCATAGCATTACTGTGCAATGTCCTTCAAGCTAACTGGCTTTGTGATCACTACCTCTTATACTCCCACTCCAGTTTACTACGGCATAGGCGCCCTCTATGGTCTGATGGGGAACGCGGAGGTGCTTTGTCTTGCCAACGTGATGGGGTTCAACACGGACAAGTGGGTGGGGCTCTCAGACAGGATCAATCAGATCATCTATGACATGTGTCTTATCCTTGAAGAAAAGTAGCACGCTCATTTACATTACTCAAGCCCCTTCAAACTAAAGTTAAACCTGTCTTTAATAATAGCTGTCACCTCTTCATAAAGGCCACCTGTCAATAATGGTCACCTGTACTGTATCACTGTCGAAAGAAATGTGTGTTGAAGAACCGGGCTACAAAATTAAACTGATTGAATCTTTGTGTAGCACAAAACGTACGACCATTCAGTAAAAGGGTCTGAAAATCAGACTATTACTTAGGTGATTGCAATTACTTAAGTCGATTCGACAACTAATGATCGTTATTTTCCCACTAAAAGTCATTTTCAAGCCCTTTCGTTTTGAGGGAAGTTGTAAATGGGTATTGTCTTTCAAATGCCGTTGGAATTTAACCTTTTAATTTTTGGGGCCTGCAAATGGGACCGGTAGTACCTTTAAGAGGAGCTTTCAGTTTGTATCATCTTTTGTTTACCATAGGATTTACATTATTTTATATTTTCAGCCTGCAAAAGGAACAGACTACCTTTAATAGACAGGTTTGACTGTATTTACAGTTTACACGTACATTTACATGATGTATGTCAAAGTTGTATCCCTCCTTAAATTATCTGTAATACTATCTGCAGGTGAGTCCCTTTATCGGGGGAGCAGTATCGTTAATCATAGGTTTACGCTACATTAACAGTCAATTTCAAAATTAAACTGTGTGTGCGTCTAGGGGGGCGGAGTGTACGTTTGGAATATAAAAAAGATGATTACCTTGTTTAAAAAAAATCACAAGGAATATGCTTCAATGCTGAGTTATCATAGCGAACATACAAATTATAAGTTTTACTCATGAAAATCATGTAAACTGGATGTTGTTGTTTTTTTATTTTTAATGTTACACTATAGGACCCATTTTGTTAAAGATAGTCTTGTTCTGATTTCTAGCTGGTATTGATAAAACATCAATTTTCCATAGATTAAAACGAAATGTAGGTATATGTAAATTTTTTAATGTAAAACAGGCAATGTATGAAAAACTGTTTAATTGATTTTAAAGGAAATCAACAATACACTGTATTCATACCTGTCCTCAAGCAATACTAGTACTTGTATTTGCAGAAGTGAGAGGATATTTGGGTGGCACAGGCCAACACTAAGTTTTCCGCTTAATAATAATAATAGTGGGTTCTTGTGAAGCACTCATTTCTGTCAGACTTGACAATCCTGACGCTCCGCAATTATTACCCTGGCTTTAGCATGGCTGCCATTACGGCTCTCTAGCATTTCAAGGAATTAATTCCTGCCAGACACCCATTTACCTCACCTGGGTCGAGTGTGGCAAATGTAGATTGATGTCTTGCCAAACGTCAGCTTCTACATGTACATGGCTTGGTGCTTTTCAGTATGTGTAGTGACAGTGTATCAGGAAGCGTTTTGAATAATATTTAAACTTTTTGCTGCTTTTTGACAATCCGTCATAAGCATGTGCCAGGATTTTTTTTCTACAGCATAGAAAGAAGGAAAGAGGAAGAACCCATGCGAATGGAATGGAAAATTTCTTGAAAATAGGTACAATTATGGGAAGAAAAAGTTACCAGTGGACATAGTTTTTCTGAAGATAAAGAAAGGCTACTGTAACTAAAACCAAAATTTCTCAACATATTCAGGTGACAGATAATAGGGACTATAATTCTCCTATTCTAAATTTCCAGAAGTATTTTTATGAAGACTGCTGTATTCATGGTGAACGTTAGGTTGTTTTTCCCATTTGGTTTATGAACCAAGGAAATACTTGCAGATTGTGATTTTGTATCGTGTTTTTGTTAAAATTATGTCATTAATGGATGATCTACGCGAACATGTAGATTGGAAATGACTCTAAAGGGATGGTGCATCATGATTTTGTAAATGTGTTTGAATTTTTTTTTGCCTCCATTCTGGCAATACTTAAGCAATTCAAGCTATAAGCAATTTTGTATGTGCATGAATTTTAAAGTTCATGCATGAAATAATAGTTATGCCAACCAGATCTTAAATGTATATTGATTATCAAAAGAAACTATTGTCTAAATTATGGATGTACATGTACATGTATGTTCATGACCTAGCTTAGTATAATTAAGTACAATGTGAAGAACACAACTTTATCAACTTCGGGTGGCGCTAGTGTAGTTCCGAATTCATTTTTATAGCAGTTTAATATCCATTCTTAACAAAAGATTTTTAGCCCAATTTTTACTAATTTTAATCATAATCATATATTGCATTTTCCACCCGGTAGTACGCGCATGCAGGATACCATACAAGAAGTTTGCATAATTTTGGACTGATAGCTTCAGTTTGAGTTTCGAAGCTATAGCGTAGAGACGGTACTGAGCGACGACGTCGACATCGAAGCCTTAAACAGAATTTTCGCGATGTCGGATGTGATCCAAATTCAGGTGGAAACTGTGGTATATGATTATGATTAAAATTAGTTAAAAATTGGGCTAAATTTCCTTTGCTAAGAATGGATATTAATCCGCTAAAAAAATGGATCGGAACTACACTAGCGCCCTTCGGGTGATCTAATATTTATATTCTGTGATTTCATCTCACTTCATTGACATTTTTATTTAATATTCAGGATTACTATAAGACTCTTTCTTAATCAAGGCATGACACGTATTTCTCTCAATTCCTTTTTTTAATCAAAATGAACAAGTCATTTTTTGACAAAAGTCATATATCCTTCCCTGTAAAGCAGTTTTTTTTTTTAAGACAGGCATTTTGTTTAAATGAGCTAATACATTTATTAATGTTTTTATTAAAATACAACTTTGCTCTGTAAAGGGCAATTTTATATTTATATTGCAATTTAAATGTCTATATTTTTAATTTGAACAATGAAATGCTATACTTATTTAAGAATTCTAAAAAAAAGTTTATACGTTATTTTGTAAAACATTATTTATAATGAAAGAATGTGAATAAAATGTATTTATTGCTATCAGTTTCGACAAAATCCTGTGTTTCTGGTACATGTTTATTTGCTTCTTCTAAAGAACTAGATATTGTACGAGAGACCGACTATCGTCAGCTCTAAAATAGCTAGAAAAATAGACAAATCAAGGATTTTCGTATTTTTGAAATCATTGAAATGCCTTGCATGTACCTGTTATCATAAGCAAGTTTTCTTTTCAAAAGAAATTTGTCCGAGAAGTGTATTTTGGATTTTACTTATCATTAGCAAGGATGCTTTGTGTTGTAAAAGATTATAATCACTACATTTAGCTTAAAGTTTTGAAATACCGTCATTCAAATCACTTCAAACAGAAAAAAAGAGAGTCACTACATTCTAGGAAAGTTAAAAGAGGAAAATTTATTTTCAGTCACCACTTTACAAATTGGAAGACCATTTTTTTTTTTAATCTTATATTTATAATCTAGCTGTCACATTATCCACATATCCTTGTCAAACATAGATGTACAGTAGTTTTTAATTCAAAAGTGGATGTAAGAATATCTAATACATATCAATTTCTATACAGAGAAAAGCTGACAAAATTAGTACCAACGTAAAACGAAATTCAATAACAACTTGGAATGTATTATAAGGAATGTCTTTTCCCCAACCACATACAAACAAGAACACCAGGAGGGCGTTTTACAAAGCCTTTTTTCAATAACAAATGACAAATCTGCTGATAACCAATCAGAAACGAGGATTTCAGTAGCTTATAACAAAAACTGTCATTTGTCACTGATGACAAGTTTCGTGAAATGCCCCCCAGTACTTTGGCTCACTTTGTTGACCTCCATGCAGATATATTGACAATAACCCATTGCCTACTGGAGCCGCACAGTTCCTGTATTAAGTCTATAGGAATAGGAAAATCAGTACTCAACAGGTTAACTTTGACTTTGGTCCTGATTGATGCAAAGCAAAAAATTTAAAGTGTACCAATCGCCTTTAAATATCGGTAAAAAACAATTTGTCTGGAAGCTATCAAATCAACCTCAAAAATGTGTACTTTGCATTCTATACATGTAGGTTAACGTTCAAGGAGTATGAAGTATATAAAAGATAACTTGAAACCATGCGTATAGCCCTTGCACGGAACCCAAGTTGGACTTGCGTTCCATGCACGCCCTATTCTGTGAAAGGGCGTGCACTTGCACTAACTAGCGTTTTACTGTTCACTTTGTCTGTACTTAATTGCAATATCTCTTTAAAGAAATAATATTTCAAGCTGATATTTTGATACTATTCTAGCCAAATGGAACCCCCTTACATCAAAAGCAACACATGTTTTTGTAATTCGTACACTTTATATACTTTCAAATTAATGACAGTAAAATTGATCAATAACTATAACTAAATTTATTCTGCAAAAAAGATTGTCAGATACAGCACTAATATATACATATCTATACATATCTATACATCTTGTTGTAAAATTGTACTTTATTTTCTTGTATACCGACAGATTTTACTTTAATAAGCTCTCCTTTTTTCCATACATTTGAGCTTCTATCTCTTTTAAAACTCACCTTTATAATCTTCATTTCGATTTTACTGAACTCTTTAACTGTCAGAAATCTTGCAACATCAAACACAGCTATTGCAGAACTTCTGAGTAATGAGAGACTGAAGCAATACCCAGTATCGCTGTAACATTTACATAACATTCTAGCAAATCCAGTGCTATCTTCATACATGTATATAGAATCACTGAAGGTACGTCCAATTATACTTTACTACAAACATACAATCATGACCAACAATTTACCTGGAATTTCAAGTTAAAATAAATCATAACAAGATTTTCGGAAGATTGAGTTCTCTGTGTAACTTCATAATTTCAACAATCATTATTCCTGTTAAAGTCTATCAGTCAAGTCTACAGCCTTGTATGTGCACGAAAAAAAAACTATTAAAGTAACCACACATAAACTTTTACATCATTATTATTTTACCACTATCTAATACAAAGAAAGTTCCACAAAATATTCCACTCCCCTCTCAACTCTTTATCTGCTTTCATTGACTAATTAAACAAAGATGGCTGCCATAGTCAACTGTTTTGTCACATGTATGATGTGTATGTTCAATATACTTCAAAAAAATGTAGCAGTCTAGGATTTCGATTTTGTTGACTAATGTCATAAAGATGACTGCCATAGTCAACTTTTTTGTCACATGTATGATGTGTTTGTACAATATACTTCAAAACAATGTAGCAGTCTAGGATTTCGATTTCGTTGACTAATGACACAAAGATGACTGCCATAGTCAACTTTTTTGTCACATGTACGATGTGTATGTACAATATACTTCAAAACAATGTAGCGATCCGTTGCAGATAAAGAGTTGATATCCTACACCTGAAAGTAACTACTATGTAATGAGGGGTTTGATGTCGCTGAAAGACTGCATCTCTGCCGGTGAGGGTGGGGGAAGCCCGGTGGCCTCCGAGCCCCCTTGGAGGGGAGGGTCGTCACCAGAAGGGTCGTAGCTGGGATTGGCATAGTTGACGTTGGAGAACTTGCTGTTGACGTTCTCCATGTCGATTCCCTGCGGCTGCAAGGCCAGTAGTCGCTGACGTTGATGTCTGTAAAACAACAATGGATATCGAAATAATATCGCTAGTGATATTTGTTTGTCTCGCAATGTATGGTCAACAAGGGATCTAAAAGATCACGACGTTTCGCGCGCCACTGCAACACTTCGTCATAATGGTGATAAAGTCAATGGATATGGTTGCCATTAAGTTATTTCTGAACCTGTACTGCAAAATAAAATGGATTTGAGTTTTGTAGAGATTCTGTTCTAGTCATCCTGCTCATGCATAATGTGTAATTCAGTATGCTAGGTCGAAAAGGTGACACTTCGCACTGATCGTTTGATTAAAATCATAGCATCAAGATTCAGAAGTCCTTTTACATTAAAAATTTCACAACAACGTTTCATCATCCAATAATTCAACATATAGATGATTTCCCTGTACAGTGCTATGTTACTCTCAATTTAGATGTACAAATTTATTTAACATATTTTTTCGAGATTTTTTTCTCCAACTCCCATTTTTTCAATTATATATCTATTCACTTGAGATTTCTATGTTGCTTTATTAGCAAGGTTGCAGCTGTTTGCAATTTGTGATACTCACCTTCGAATTAAAACGACAGCCGCGATTATGATAACGATGATGATTATTGCAAGTAAGATACAGATCAGAAGAATGATGTTAAAGTTCCTTGGTCTTGAACCTGCCCTTGTACCTTCAAAACAATAAAAACAATCAAAGATAATCAAAATCCTGTGCATGCTGCAACTTGCAATCTTGCCATAGAATGTAGATTTTCCACTGTAATTTTGGCCTTGAAATATTTATTTTTTCATTGTAAAAGAAAAATGGTTGCATGCATTGTCCCCCTCCCCCTCCCTCTCTTCCTCTTTGCCCCCCACCCCCCCCCCCCCCCCTCCCTGCTCACTTCCATCCCACCCCTCCTGCACTCCCTTCCGTTCCTCCTCCAACCTTCCTCCTTCTCCCTCCCCTGCTCTCCCTCCCCTGCTCTCCCCTCCTCCCTCCACCCTCTCTCCCCTCTCTTTCCCCCTTCTCTGCCTCCCTCCCCCTTTAATCTCCCTCCCTCTCTATCCCCCTCTCTCTCTCTCTCTCCCTCTAATCTCTCTACCTCTCTATCTCCCCCGCCTCTCTCTCTCTCTCTCTCTCTCTCCCTCTAAGCTCTCTACCTCTCTCTCCACCTCCCTCCCCTCTAATCTCTCCCTTCTCTATCCCTCTCCATCTCTCTCTACACTGGTGTACCCAATACAACCACCACCTCCAATATGATCCCTATATGTACTGACCTGCTGTCCGAGCACAATCTATGTCCCTCATGAACCAAGAGCCATCCTCCAAACATTTCCAAATAACCACCGTCTCCGACACGGGTCTATTATCATCACAGTATACCATCATGGTTTCGGTGGGTTTGAAAAGGGTTTTAGCCGTGTTGAAGGTAGCCCCTGAAGGTGGGTGGGGCAAAGGACACATTTGTCCTAGAAAAGAAAAGACGGGAGAGAAATATTGAAATAGTTTGAAGTTGACAAAAAAGGGTAGGACTGAATGAATACCCTTTTTTCATAGTACATTGTAGGTAGTTGAACAGTTCTAATGAATACTTCCTACGGATCATGCAGTAC
>JAVYIG010018320.1:0-20895 GCA_035222895.1 Strongylocentrotus droebachiensis | reverse complement strand
TTCAATTTTTCATGATCAGAAACATGCATTCATTCAAACTCGGCAACTGCATGTTTTGAATATAGGATTCCCTTATGCATGTTAGTGCTGATCCCAAGTGTGGGGATAAAGGAGGCCCAACTGTATTCAATTCTACCAAAGTTTAAGATGCCAGTATTCATTGTTTTTTAACAGTGCTCATGGCTTTATATCTTTTTTTCTTTATTAAAGGTTCAGATGTACATAGCATCACAAGTGCAGACACTATCAAGGTGGATACCAGCTCCTCTTCCCTGAGTAGCTCAGAATCTGATTCAAGTTTTTGCTCCAGTAGAAAGAGGCCACGATTAAATGCCCTCAGTGAATCAGGTGCAATCACTGACAACTCTTGTGAGGTAAGGTTAAGAAAAAATTGTTTGCTTCATTTCAATCTCAGCTATCATAATCAACATAATATAAGGGACTCATCACCTATACGGATTTCATATTATTTAAAATTGAAAATGATATTGGGAGAAAAAAAATACATCTAGTGTAGTTAGAACTAACATTGTAAATTAATATTTCCTGTAGTAAGGTTTTTGTAATGGTATAGGTTAACATTAGGCAACTAATTTGATTTCTTTTTTGGTACATCTAAGCTGACGACTCCTGTAAGATATTGGCCATCTTTTTTGCTTCGTCATCTGTCATAAGTTTTCCATAAACTTTTACAGTTTCATTTTCTTCCAATGGGTGGTATGATTTCAAACAAATGATATTATGTCTAGAGGTTTAAATTGAATTGCCAAATTTTATGAAATGTTTTAGAAATGGGAAAGAGAAATGAGGTAAATAATCATCGAATAATACATCTCATGATCTGGTTCCATATAGACCTCTGAGGGTATCAAGGAAAAGGACTAATATCAAAATTAAAAAGTTGAAGATGAGATGCATCGATTGTTACATAACCTTTATTGTAGTGTTCATGATGATCCCAAACATAGAATAGTTTCCTGCTGTATTGTTTGTGGATATGAAAGTAATGAACACTGTTCAGGGCACTTTAGACGGTCTCCCCATGGCATTGGGCTTGCATGTCTATATTAAGTAGAAGGAACTCGCATTACAATAAACACAAATTTACCTGTAGCCTCATGTGTCCCCTCGTGTGTGTGTATGTGCGTGTGTGCATATGTGTGTTTGGGGTGTTTGTGGGAGTGTGTATTTAACAATATTTAAACTATTTCAAGCTCTATAAATAAATATATTATTATTTAGAATTTATGATTATTGGCCATATATCAATTTTAATATCATAATGTACCTATATAAATTCATAGTCATTCATAAAATTTCGTGCCCTTAGAAAGGTCAGTATGAATTAAAGTGCCTGAAAGTGCATTATAAACTCAATATGTTTATTTATGACTTAATGGGATGATTTACCTGTTTGCAGTTTGTACAAGAAATTTTGCGGCACAGAGGTGATGCCATTCTCCGAGAGTATGAATTGACTGGAGCACTTCAAGATAAAACTAGACGGCAGATGATTAACCTTTTGGTAGCCCACATGCAAGAACACTATGGGTAAGTGCCAGCAAATTTTCTTTTATGATTGTGTAAATGCACATAATAATTATCAGGTACTACCAATTATGTGAAAAGAAACTGAGGTAACATGGTCAACTTTAAAGGAATTTGTTGTCTCTTCAAAATCATTTTTCAAAATATTCATTTTTTATGCCTCCGCCACCGTCAGGTGGTGCCGGAGGCATTATGTTTTCGGGGTTGTCCGTCCGTCCTTCCGTCCGTGCGTCCGTGTGTCCGTCCGTGCGTCCGTCCGTCGGAAACTTGTTACCACGATAACTTCAGAACTACTGGACGGATTTTTACCAAACTTGACACAAGTATTTATATACATGTGAGGATGAACTGATTAGATTTGGGGTTTAGGGGGTCAAAGGGCAAAGGTCACAGGGCCAAACAAAAATTGTAAAAAATTACCCGAAAAAAGCTCGATATTGCTATAACTTCAGACAAATTGAACTAATTTCTTTCAAACCTAGCTCAATTATGTATTAGCATGGGAGGAAGAAGATTTTGGGTTCACGGGGTCAAAGTTCATAGTGCCCAAAATTTGTAAAATCACCCAAAATGTTTCGGATTTCCAATGGCATGGAACAAGCAATAATATCTTTCTGATCGCATGATGGCAGAGGCTTAAATTTTGACCGTGCGTGGTCGAAGATTCATCTAGTTTTAAATGTGATTTGCACATGATGGTTATCAGGTATTACCAGTCTTGTGAGTGACATTTTTGGGTCATTACGTTAAAATAGATTAATGCCGTAGATGTTAGCGGCCTCATCGTCATGAGGCCTCACTTTATAAATTTATTATGAACTAACCATGTGATATTTTGAGATTTTAAAGTAATAAAAAAATACTAAACTATAGCAAATTATATGATGCAGACGAGACCACTAGGGGTATGCTACTTGTTATCAACATACTAAGTTCTGTTTTAATAGAGCCAGTCATGAGTCCATATGACTGTAATTCTCATACAGGAGATGTGCTTTCTTATTTCACAGCAAACATCCAAAAGCAGCTATGAAAACCAAATATGCCATGGGGATAGTGAATCTGTTTCCAAGACTCAAGGATCCGTTTACTAGCACAGGTCATGTAAGTATTATAATCTGGGCCCATATTCAAATAAATACTTTGACTAAGTAAGTTTTTTTACTAAGTATTTTGGCTAAGGTATTTACTTATTTTGTATTCAATTCAGTTCTTAGCATTTTACTTTAGTAAGTCAAAATTTAAGTAAAATACTTATTGAGAGGCATTGTGACATCACGATTTTGTGACCAAATGATGCGCAATCAACACATTGCACCAAAAATGCGCTACTTCATAATTCTCCGCAGCTGAGAGTGACTGCGCACATACATGTAAGCCTTCATCTACCAGTTAAATTTGTAAATGCTTTGGCTTAAGTCTCCTCTAGAGGTGTCTTAAATTTAAAGTAAAATACTTAGCCAAATTTATGAATTGAATACCAAAATCTGCAAAGTATTTTATCCGAGCAAAAATCTAAGAAAAAATATTTATTTTTCTGACTGAAGTATTTAATTGAATATGGGCCCTGCATGGTCCTCTCTGATAAGAAGGTATTGCATTCCATTAATCAAAAGAAAACTTATGATACTCTGATAAGATAAAAATACCCTCAAAATCTCTCTAAATTATATTCTGAGAAGAATTTTTTTTTTTAAATTTTATCTTGTGTAGGTCACACTCCACCATCTTTGGCACAATATCCAATAAGAAATGTATGATACCATTCTACTCTCCTTCACAACCACTCAAAACTCTTTTTTTCTTGAAGTGGGGCAGAGTGATGGCTGCTTCCTTGTATCAAAGTCAAGATGCTTGCATTATATGACACTAATGCTACTTTGCTAAAATTTCTTTGAAAACTACAATTTCTCATCACATCATTTTGTGCATCATTTCAAGGTTAATATTATCAACAAAAAGCTTATACATACATTTTCAACCACGCGGTCAAAGATTCATCTCGTTCTTTCACTTTAGGAAGCTTATTTTGATGCAAGAAGTAACACGGGATTCCTGGCTGCTAGAATAAAAAATGTTAACCGCACAACAGAGGAGAAGACATCCAACCCATTACCCAAGCCATCAAGCAGAGATGGTGGTCCTGGGAAGGTCCGAGAAGGTGACCAAGAATCTGCTCCAGGCTGCACCTATGATGAAGACCTCAACTGGTTACGACACTGTCCAACATTAGAACGTGATTCTACCCTGGTTGTTGAAAAGATGAAATCCACTTTTCCTGTTAGACAGCATATGGTCAGGGACGGACGCTCCGCATCGGATATTTTGGAACAGTTTCCTTTTGAAACTGTTCCAGGTTTGGTAAGTGTTACAAAAAAATTTACTCCTAATTCTTGATTTAGCCTCTCAGGCCTAAGGCAACAAAATTATGTGTATGGGAATTAAAGCATCAGAATTATTACTTGGCACTGAGGCATCAAATTCATATTTCTCTGTTTTATTATATATGTTTGAGATTTTGAAAATATCAGTCCGAAGATTCTGCCAGTTTTATCCTTCAATCTGTATCTGTATTTACCGCATGTGACTGTCTGTTGGTGAACAATCACCATTACTGGTTGTCATGTACCTTTGGACAGTGAGCATCAACATGAGTGATATCTAGCAAATCTAATCTATTTCAAAGGTCCAGCAAGTTTCATTCATGTATGGATTTTGTGTAGAGAGACCTTCAAAAGTACTTCTTAGTGGTTGCTATTCAGATAAATATTTGAAGAATCCCCTTTTCCTGGATCTGGGGTGTGTATATATGGGGGTCTGAGCTTTGACGGTACCTTATTATATTGCTGATTTAGTCTAACTGGGGTATCTGTACTGTAAAATTATGCATAGTTTATTTTTTCTCTCTTTTCCCCGTTTTCCTTTTACATGTATTCTTGCAGATTGAGGTAGATTTTCGGAAACTTTTTCCTGAAAATCACTCGCGTTTCCTGACCAAATGGCCCGAGTTGAAGCCCAAGGTTGTTACACTTGCAAGACAACTTCTGAAGCAGAAAGGAAACTTGACAGTGATGGAGCTTCTGTCATCTTATGACAGTTCTGATCAAAATAAAGAAGGTATTTTTGCACATTCCCTTGAATGCACCCTCCGATGTCATAAAGGGTGGAATTCTTGATGGTGGTTTATTTGAGACCATGGATAAACCATTGATAGGTTAGTTTAAATTTGAGCATATATGTGCTTCACACAAGCATGTTCATTGGACAAGTTTTAGAATACATGCAAATCTAATCCAATCCATGGTTTTGAACCAAGTTTAGACCTTGGTCTTAAACCACCATTGAGAATTCCACCAAAGAGCTTGCAGTCTCATTAAAAATGTATATTAAGGGACAAGTATGCTGAAATCACAAAAAATGACCCATCCCAATTAAAACAATTCCCCCCCCCCCTTTTTTTTGTCAACTCCTCCAACAAATTATATTTATCTGGAAGGCTGGGATACAGAAGGGTTATTGGGCATCTCAAATAATGTGGACTCTTGTTGCAATGAGAATTACAAAAAATTACATTACATGCCCACTTGGCAAAGTTATTTGTAGTTGGAACATGCTCTCCATAATTCTTTTATTATATTAATTATATAATTATGAAGAAGAAATTTATATAATTATGAAGAAAAAAGTTTGTTGCATGGCCCATTGTGGAATCTTTATAAGGATTATCACATTGCCAATCATTACTTTTGAAATAGAATGAGCTTCTGTTTTGAAACAAAGCATCATGTTTATATGTTCACTTTGTTATTTTTCTTCCTCAGATATGATATGCATGGCTTATTATCTTATAATATGAACTTGAATCGACCCCACAGGACCCTGCATTTACATATTAGCAGCTTGCTTGTGTTTACTCTGTCTTTATTTGAAGATAAATGCTTTAGAATTCAGAAAATCATGATATTTTTGTTTTTCTTCATTAGTTAACTTTGAAAAATATGGTGGCCCATAGGGGACATATTTGATAAATTGTTAATTGCAACATTTGATTCCAGTATTGATGCAATTTTTGTGATTTAATCATGAAAAGGATGTCAAATTGGGTAGAAGCATGTTAAATTCAGTAGAACAAGAAAAAAATTGTAAAAAAAAAAACATGAACTTATGCTACTAAAGAGTTTGTTATATATGTGTCAACAGAGAACAATCTAGGTTAGGTGCTTTGCCATGAATGTTGCCTTCTCCCATGCATAAATATCCCGTTTATTATTTTCCTATTGATTTCTTTTTTCCCATCCCCCTTTGTATAAATTCTCATAAGAAAGAAGAAGAAGGCGTTGCTATAAGTGTCAGTAAAATTTCTCCAAGGGTGCCAAGCTGGCATCAATTGGATTTTTGGTTTAGTACCCCTAAACTGCATTAACAGCCACTTGCATGCTTTGGCTATAATATTGATAAGTCCTCGACTATATACTTATTTCTTATAATAGTTTCTTGTTACAGGCTATTTTGATTCAAATTTTAGCAGGTCAGTTTGTAATTATTTTGGTACATTTAACTTCTATTTTTCACCTTGATCAACATGTAAGCCTGTTTAATAATAACCATTTTCATTTTGTAATGCACAGGATGGAATTCCAGCACATCTGCTATCCTCCTCCTCTTGTGCCTATTGCCTCCTGCAAGCCAAGGGAAGTCCAAAGCTGCGTCAGCAAAAGTGTCCATTTCTTCAGCTCTCTCGAGGGTTATTCAATTTCAGAAGGTATTTAGCTTTTCATTACGAAAGAGAACTGTAAATATTAAGTACCGGTAATACCCTGTCACATAAAACACATTCTTGCTGCATTAAAAAAAAAGTTTCAGAAAGCATCGTGATGTGTGTTCAAAGAGAACAATTATATTGGTTTATGATCTCTTACATGAAGAGGCTTAGACTGATTTGGACAGAGAAGGTGCTCGAGAAATTTAGGCCTATTCAAAAACTTCACCCGCCTTGAAATTGGTCGGAGTAAAATAAACTAGAACAGTAGACATCAAGATTTGCAAACAAATACTAGGAACATGTTGTGTATGAAAACATAGTAACAACTTGTGTGATATATCAGGCATGTTGCCTTTGATTTTCACAGCCCTACATGGAGAATCAATAAATGAAAAGGAATATTTCATGCCACAAATTTGCTGCAAGTTAATAATAGTGCAGAAATTGCAGTATCTTTATTTTTCGTACTCCTTTTGTGGAAGTTGAAATGTCTTGACCACATTAGAAAGACCCTTTTTAATCATATACATAAAACAAGCTTTGAAAGTACTTGCATTTTTACCCCTCTACAGGGTAAGAAAAATTGTATTTCATTACAAAAAATATCATCTGATATTTTGATGTTATATCATTTGATGGACCAATTCCAATTCTTTTCTTTGATGTAAATTTGATTTGGTTTTATGTCCTACATTATTGTCCAATAACCCTTTTGTAAAAACACAATTTCCCCCAGTACTACATGTAAGGCTGTCTTTTAAAAATGTTGATCGAAATATGTTGTTCATTGAAATGCGTTGAGTATTGAAATGCGTTGAGTGCTAGTTACATTCTATACAAATAATTTGTTTTCAACACAGACAGGAGGGAGTATTCAAGCATTCCTCGACAACACAAAAGAGACCAAGAGTCAACCGTTCCTTCTGGCAATTGGCAATTCCAAGGCCCGAATCACCAACTACATGATCATTGTGGATCACAAGGCCATTCCATGTTCGGCACGCACGGTCGAAGCAGCAGTAGATTTACTCTTCAAGACCCACTTTGTCTTTGGCCTGCAGTACTGCTTGTCTCTGCGGCAGTTCTGGACTTTTGTCCAGACTGCCATTTTTGAAATCGATATCGGAGTGTCCCGGGAAACACCAAGAGTACGTGAAATTAGATCGAAATTGTTAGCACCATGATTTGCTTCAAATGCCACAAACAGTTTGCAATACCCAAATTGGTTCAACATTTGAGATTGAAACATGGAGTTATTGAAGATGGTAAAGAAGTATTGACCTGTGGGCAGGGAGCTTGTGCGAGAACATTTCATACTTTTCGAGGATTTCGGGGACATTTGCAGACTCACCTTAAAACCGATTTTCCAGATAATAAAGAGCAGTCTAATGAAAATGATAAAGTGAGTGACTTTCCTGAAGAAAGTCTTGAAAGTCTTCAAGAATACAATATTAATAATGATGAGATTGTTGAAGATCAGGATGTATATGAAGATGACATTTTATCTGTAGATACCTTGAACAGGCAGTGTGTAAATGTAATTTCAAAATTTTCAGCAAATAGTGCAAACTCTGGAAAAGTTGTAAATGATGTAGTAGAAACAACCAGTGCGATTGTAGGTGATGTAGTAAAAAGTGCATCGGCAGCCGTTACAGCTGCTTTCTTAAAACATAAGCTGCCTATAGAATCCGAGGCTTATAAGGAGATTCAAACACATTTTGCTATGCTTGAAAAGCCCTTTGAAAATTTGAATTCAGAATATAAGCGGACAAAGTATTGTGAATCAATTGGACTTGTTGAACCACAAGAAATCAAGTTAGGCATCCGATATGATAGTCGTCTCAATAAAAGAACTAAGCAGTATGAACAGATTGCTATTGAAGATACATTTGTTTACGTTCCCATTTTAGATTCTTTGAAGCAGCTTTTAAGCAATAAAGATATATTGCATTTTGCTACTCATGACCATAAGAGCACAGATGGTGTAATGAGAGATTATTGTGATGGTTCACAATTTGAGAAAACCCCTCTTTTCCATGAAGATGAGAATGCCCTCCAAATTCACTGTTTTTATGATGATTTCGAGACTGTGAACCCCATTGGTTCAAAAACAAAAATTCACAAGATAGGTGCTTTATATTTCATTTTGAAAAATCTGCCACCAAAGTATAATTCCAATCTTTCCAATATCAATCTTATAGCTCTATGGTATGCTGAAGATGCCAAGAAATATGGATTTAATGCTATTCTCAAGCACATTGTAAAAGACATTAATATCCTGTCAACAGTTGGCATTGCTCTCCCTAATGGAATTGTGAAGAAGGGGACCATTACTCAAATAAGTGCTGATAATCTTGGTGCTAATTCCCTACTGGGATTTGTAGAGAGCTTTTCTGCTCATTATTACTGTCGATTATGTGTTACAAGTAAGGAAGAGGCACAGAACAAATTCAAAGAGGTTTCAATGGATATGCGCACCAGGCAGACTTATGAGCAACATTTAGAAGAAGCTGAAGCTCAAACTACCCAGTCACATGTGTTTGGAGTGAAACAAAAGACTGTATTGAATGATTGTATTTACTTTCATGTCTTGGCAAACTTTTCACTAGATATAATGCATGATCTTTTGGAAGGCATAGTTCAGTATGAGCTGAAACTTGTTCTAGAGTATTTCATATATGAAAGGCAACCGCCCCTCTTGTCCCAAGATGAACTGAATCAGAGAGTCGCCAGCCATTGCTTAAACCGTACAGATAACAAGAACAAACCATCCTTTATTAAACTTAGGTCAGCTAGGAATGATGTTGGACAGAAGGCTATGCAAGCATGGTGCTTGATTCGAAATCTGCCATTCATAATTGCTCAAGACATTGAAGAAGGAAATGTCTACTGGGAATTGCTACTTAGATTACTAGATTGTATGGACATTATTTTTGCTCCTCAATTGACAGCAGGCTTGATAGCCCAATTGTCTATTCTTACTGAAGAACATCACACACATTTCCAGAAAACCTTTCCTGACAGAAGGTTGTTGCCAAAACACCACTTTATGGTGCATTATCCAACGTGTTTGAGAGAAGTTGGGCCACTCATACATGTATGGTGTATGAGGTACGAAGCGAAACATCACTATTTTGGCCGTGTTGCAGAATCTGTGCGTAATTACAAAAACATTTGTAAATCACTTGCCAAAAAACATCAGACAGCACTAACGTTCCATCTTCAGTCAAACCATCCTTTGGAATATCTGGAGGTTGGGCCAGGTAGTTCACTACTTTTGTCAGATTTAGATGAAAATATTGGACAGATTGTGCAAGAGCAAATCCAAGTAGAGGATCTTTCTACTGAATTATTTGATGCCAACTGGGTTAAAGTACATGGAACACATTATCAGTTGTCACTTCTGGTCTGCCATGATGTTAGCGAGCTTCCTCTGTTTGGTCAAATAGAGCACATCATTGTACACAATAGCACTGTATTTTTTGTACTTGTCCAATTAGATACAGTGTATTACAATTCACACTATCATGCCTATGCAGTAGAATTTAGTTTTCCACGTTGTCATGTAGTGAAGAATCAAAAGGAACTTGTTGACTACAAACCACTAGATTTGATGACAACTTTGTCGAAGACAGACTCGAGGAAGTATGTAGCACCAAGGCATGTACTTTTTAAGTAATTTAAAGCTTTCAAGCTAATGTCTGGTTTTGCTTAGTGGTATCAATTGGTTTTAAAAATAATTTTGATCAATAATATTTTGGACTCTTAATTGTTAACATCTTTAAATTGGTTAATTCGAAACCAAATTGAAGTCAAATAGCTGTTGTATATTTTCTTTTTTTTTCTTACAAGAAAAACAATTCTATGATGTTTGTGCATGAAAGCCAGTGAACTAGAAGTGCATGGACTGATTTTTGTTGTTGTTGTTTATATCCTGTTGGAAAAACGAGCAGCGAATTAGTTGATATAGAAATGCATAATTTTACTTTTTGATTTTTTCTCCCAGGAGTAAAATGGGAAATACATGTTTGTAAACAGAAAGCTGTAAAAGAATGTTCACCTATATTAGAATGAATGTGGAATTTATAGTGTTTTTTTAATGTTTTTGAAACATTTGTTTAACCCTTTACAAGCAGTGAAGGAGATAAAAATCCCCTGAAATAATTAAATCATCCTGAATCTCAATGGTTGCAGGCCTGTGGTAAAAAAAAATCTTGTTAAACAAAACTGCTGGATAAGATTTGTTAGTTTTGCTATTGTTCTTGAAGGCTGCTTCCTAGCATAAGACATTAAAAAGCCTTACTATAATTAGTCTGCGAGCACAGACCATTGGCTTCGGTTTTGCAATTTGCATAGTGCACGATGTAAAATGGAATATGTTTGTAAACAGAAAGCTGTAAAAGAATGTTCACCTATATTAGAATGAATGTAGAATTTATAGTGTTTTTTCAATGTTTTTGAAACATTTGTTTAACCCTTTACAAGCAGTGAAGCTAGGAGATAAAAATCCCCTGAAATAATTAAATCATCCTGAATCTCAATGGTTGCAGGCCTGTGGTAAAAAAATCTTGTTCAACAAAACTGCTGGATGAGATTTGTTAGTGTTGCTATTGTTCTAGCATAAGAAATTAAAGTCATACTATAATTAGTCTGCGGGCACAGACCATTGGCTTCGGTTTTGCAATTTGCATAGTGCACGATGTAGAGTCTGCATTTAGAGACTACATATACACATACAGTTATGCTCCCTTTAAGGGATCATGATATGAGTGAAAGTAGTCTCTGACTGCAGACTCTGAAATATGCACTACGAAACTTGCGAAAAACCGAAGCCGAGAGTCTGCCTGCAGATTATACTAGCAGTTTCCAAGGTTTTTTTTTTTTGGGGGGGGGCACTCTGTATATTTCATATGAAAAAGATTCTGTGATATTTTCCTTCAGCATGCATGTACTAGGATTCAAGGTGAAATGTGTCAAAATTCTTATTAGCTACATAATTCACTCTGATGTAGAAGCATAATGTTTGTTGTTTTTTTTGTTTTGTCTTCATTTATACATGCATTTTGCATCCTGTTTAGTTTCTATTTATTAGAAACGACTTTGATTTTTCATTCCTTGAAAGGAATTATGACATTGTTTAAAGTTTTTATATTGGAAAATTTTTAGTTACTTGTTTCATCCTTTTTTTTTTTTACTTATAAGGGTGGATTCATAATAACAGATTTTGAATGATTTTTAGTTACTTGTTTCATCCTTTTTTTTTTACTTATAAGGGTGGATTCATAATAACAGATTTTGAATGATTTAAAAAAGTGTGTTTTGTTGTATTCAGACAAATGAGTCACAGATTTTGAATACATGACAAAAGGATTTAATGTTGAACCATACAAGATAAAAACGCTAAGCATCATTGATTTCAACATGAATGAAAACAAGTTGTTTAATTTATTGATTAAACAAGCACCATGTGTTTTTGTTTACGAAAAAAAATTGTTTCTTTTCACTTCTTGTGTGTATTTGAATATTTTCTGTGCATGTGTTAAGATGGAGTGAGCTGGAATGAATTGTTGGTGTTGAAAGAATGGTGTGTTGAGTTTTTTAAACACTGAGACTAGCATTGAATTGCAATACCAAGAGTAGAAAAGTAGTAGACCTTTAGTGTTATATAACACCAAAAATAGGATTTATTGCAACACCGAAGAATGGTGCTGGATTTTATATTAACACCATAAATAGAATTGGATTGCAACACCAAGAGCAGAATTATACTATTTAATTCTAGAATTGGTGTAAAATAACACCAACAATAGAATTGAAGTGCAACACCAAGAGTAGAATTAAAATTATTTCATTCCAGGCGGTGGTGTTAAATAACACCAGAAATCAGATTCATTGTTACACCAGAAAATGGTGTAGGATTTTATATTAACACCAAAAATAGAATTGAATTGCAACACCAAGAGTAGAATTGAATCATTCAAATCCAGACCTTGGTGTTAAATAACACCAACTGGTGTTTTCCGATATAGATACCGGAATGGTGTTAATATTAACACCTATGGTGTTGAATTTAACACCACTGTTTTTGCAGTGTATAGCAATAGTAAAGTCACTTGTTGATGGTCAGGCGCTTTTATTTTGTTATTTATACATTGTAATAATCCTCTTACAAATTCCAATAAAAAGATTCTGTATCTCAAGAAATGAGAATGATCCCTTTGATAATAAAAATTAAGGGCATAACAAAATTCCTCTTACATCTTATTCTTCATGTACATGTATGCAACAAACTTGAAACTTTCTAAATAGGCCTGTTTTCATCAGTTTACCAAATAACCTGTTATTTTAACTATCCTGAGCACAAATTAACCAGTAAATTTGCGTCTTCATCAGCCCGCAGTTGCAATTAGCGGGATATTTGGTTGAAAAAATATCCAGAGAAATCTTGGTCTTGTTTCCAAAATATCCGAGCTTCGGTATAATATCCCAAGTTTGAAAATAGCCGGTCATTTGGCAAACTCGAGCTGATGAGGACAGGCCTAATATTCCCCTAGCAAGCTGAAGCTTCTTTCAGTTTTGCGAACTTTCACGACCTTGGTGTACTTGAAACCCGCCCTTCAGGCTGATCGGAATCTAAAGTTTCGGAGTGTTGTATCTCCCTCTATGGTGAACACTTCACCGAAATGACCCGGGCGAGACCGCATTATTAGAGCTGACAACTTCAATTTGTGTACAATAGAACATTGCTACCGGCAAATCTGCCAGGCACACAATAAAACGACACTTATCAAATCTAATAAACACATTCTTATGGACAGCACATAACGCCACAGTCCCAGAGTATTGGGTTACGCAGTCTGAAGTCATATGTCATGGGGGTCATGTACCATTCAGCGAATGAGCACATCAAATTTACACAAAAGCTTGGATTAGGATTTCATTGCATTGGTATATAACAGATATATTTTCTATTGGCTGAAGACGAAATTGCATGACGGCTCTGTATTCATAAAATTCCATGGATGAATTCATGCACGACAGTTGTCACTACTTTTTGAATAGTTTTTATCATCGATCATATTTGAACAAGGGTGCGATCCAAGTGACATATATTTTGGACAATATGTCACAAGTCGTTCCACTCTTATACCCTTGTATGCACAAAACAAACTGCAGTTGCATCCTTTTCTCACTCTCTCGATTTTTCAAACGTAATTTCGTATCATTCTTTATGCAATACAATCATATTACGGTATACATGTAGTTTCTAGTTTGGATATTCTTTATGCAATACAATCATATTATACATGCAATTTCTAGCTATTATGTTCTTATTATTCATTTCTTCTGTACTCACTTCTTGAATTTCTTCCATTTCTATAGCGCTTAGAGACTTAATTGTAATTTGCGCTATATAAAAACCTTAGTATTATCATTAAAGCTTGTCTCAGTTTTCCTAGCATAGCAACAGCCATTGTATGCAAGATAAAGTTGCTTAATGTAGAGATGGTTGATTCATGTGCATTTCACTCCAGTAGCAGAGGATTTCCATAACAATGAAAACCTTGCTCTATTGTGTACACGCCATACAATTAAATGTCATTACCAAATCGTGCATGCCCAAGTCCTGCCAGTATCATTCTTTGAGTATTTAAAAGTCTTTAATCTACTCACACATTAAAAAAACTCTTCACATATATGTACAGAATTATTACGAGTCTGTAGAAATATCAATCTGATACTCTAGTTGGCTTTGCAATGGTATTTATGCTTCATATGTGCTGTTAATAGGACGATAATCTATGCTTATAATAATTCACAGCATGTTCAAATGGCGCTCATTTGCAAGTAGAGGTGAGTTTGAATAACAAAATAACGTAATTATTCAAAACAGAGGGACTACTGGGTAGAAATTAGAGGATTAAGAAATGTTTGTTATGTCTAGTACAAATCAATATCATGTTTAATAAACATGCAGTAAAAATACCAGATTCATAATTTTACAAGTTTAGTGCTGATGTATTGCTGTCAATTTGAATCATATTCAACAGCAGAGCACTCAACCGCGCTGTTTTTATTAACCACAATTCTCCCATTTTGCCCGCTCTGGTAAAGTGAAATCCTTTTCAATCCCGAGTTCAAGTCCAATATGCTTCACACCTTCATGTTTTCATGAAAACCCGCAGACTGACGTCAGACACAAAGAATGCATTGCCCAGAGAAGGTGTGTGGGATTGTTGAATTGTTCTGTGTATTCTAATCATTCATGACACATACCAAATAGTGTTGTTTTACCATAACAACTCCAAGCTTCATTAAATATTTGGAAGTTTTGTCTGTCAATTACATCTCACAAAATGTGTAAGCCTTTGTTGTGAATACAAAACATTTCTAGTATGTGCTGTTTGTGGTTTTTTTTAAAGAGAATACTTAAATGTTGGTGGTTCATATTTGAAATTTGTTATAATATAAACTAAAGCAATGCTTGTGCAGCAGAGGTAGAGGGTTTTGTATGGTTCAGATAATATCACGTTGTGAAAATGTTTTTATTTATCAAGACAAATAGCGAAGAATTCTATTTTTTGTTTTAATTCTGTCTACAATTTCATTTGTGATGCTGTCATTTTGCAGTTGTTATAGTAAATAATGAAAAGGCAAAATATGTCTAAATCTATTTTGAGCATCTACCTAACCTTTTAAAACCTATGGCAATGAAATCCTATCTCAAACTTCATACATTCAGCATGAATAATTTCCACATTAATGCCTTTGTCATAGCTTCAGTTCGTGGAATGACATAGCAGATCTGGTTGAAACCGCACTTTTTTAATCAGCCGTTTCATCTTACACGGCTACATTTCCAACAATTTCCTCTTGGTCCAGGAGGTGTTACAATCAATACCACCACATCCTCAATGATTCCGTAGTTCTGTCACTTGATATTCAATTCATCAACCAAATTATACCCACCAGGTATTTATTTTAAGAGTGTTGGGAGACTAGATACGGAACTTCTGTGAAGTTGAAAGGGATAAGGACCCCCCCCCCCCCCTCCCCTTCTCACTCTTTCCCTCCCTCTCTGTATGGCCAAAGAATTTTTCTCTGGTATGACGAATGCAGGAAATATACATATAGAGTTGCTTTGCTTAATATTCATTGCAAATCATGAATATTGGGGAAAAAAAGAAATACTAGAGAGTAAAAAAACAACTAAGCAATAATCCTGAAACTTTGTTGTCATCATTATGATATCAAACACTTGCTTCATAGTTATACTTTGATTTAAGAAAATCTCTGTTCTTCAATATGATGTAAAATATACAGGTACAAAGTAGGTCACTGTTTAAACTTTACTCAATTGTTATTCTTTATCCCACCAAAGGCTTTAAGCTGCAATGAGACGGGGTGTAGTGAACATTCAAAATCATCTCAAAAGCTCTTCCAAAAGCATGCTACCCCTTCCCCCTTCACCTCTAATCCATTATTATTCCACTTGGGAGATTTCCATACATCCACACAAAAGCGTTTGGGTCTTTTGGGGTTTTGGGGATTTATATTTCACTCCTAAGGTCTCTGGGATTGAATTCTTAATATCAGAGATTATTTTCAAGTGCACTGGTTAATTTCAGGCCTACGGCAACAGGACCAGGATCTGGAACTAATCTCTCTCCTTGACTTGTCTACTCAGAGAAGGAAAGACCCGTTTTCATGAGCCCAAGTTGTAAATATAGCCTGCTAATTCGCAGTGAGGACACAAACAGTAGGTAATTTTAAACTTATTGAACTTGGCTCAGGATTATTACCAAAATCAAACAAGGGTTTCATCTACACAAAGTAGCCGGTTATTAGGTCAACTAGCAGGCCAACTAGCTAGTGATGATCGACATACTCAGGACTACTATGATATGCTTTGAAGCCCAAGCTGATTCCAAGCAAGTGGGGACTGCTCCACCTCTGGCTAATCGGAGAGGAGGAACTTCAAACTAGGATATTTTTTTATAAGAAGTGTTAATCACGCTATGTCTCAAACTCGAACTTGTTTGGGCTAATGAGAACTGCGCCATGGTCCACGTATCTACTCTGAGAAGGAAATGACCTACAGGCCCTCTGGAGAGCTATAGGTCCAGGATTAATCACTAGAGGCCAGAGTTTTATCAAAATCTTATGATGGAAGAATCTAGCGCTTCCATCTGACAGCTCTGCCGTCATTAGGGGCAAGGGCTGGACCAGAGGTATCCATCATGACTTGCTAAATATTGTGGCTCTTACAATAAATTCGACCAGTATTTGAGAATTCCATTTGTTACAAGGTATTCCTTGTAGATTGAAATATAACAGAAAGATAACAGAGAGTCCTTTTCAGGACCCCTCAATCCTCCCTCTCTCTCACATGGTGCACCCGCAAGCCTACTGGATAAGATTACTGTTAATTATTTTCAAAAACAAAAATACACAGGAAAAAATGATTTCAAAAAGTTAGGGCAATGTGAATTTACTCTCCCACATTGTCCTTTATAGATAACTTCAAAACACACAGATAAGTTTTGCTATTGGAATTAACTCTGCCACAACCTTGTACAAAAGCAAACATCATAAAACCCTTAATACCTTAGCTAAGAGAAATACAATATTTTTCTTTCAAAAAATAGGAAATCTGGATTCCAATGAACATGTAATGACACTTCTGTTATTGTAATTGGAACAAAAATCTCTATATCTGCCAGACATTGCCTGACATGCCATCAATTTGTTTAAAAAAATGATAATAAAAGTAAAACAACGTACTCAAATGGCTGATAAGAAAATTATTCCTTTCACAAAATCTGACAAAAAGGTTTACTTTACTTTGCTATAGATTTTGTTTTGAAAAGCAAGAGCGATAAAGCAGTGATTCATAAAAGACGTGACATCATTCATGGTGAATTCTAAATGCAGATGGAATGGAAGAGAGGAACAAATTGATTGAGAAGATGATGGGCTGCAAGTACAAACACTATTCGCCCCGGGGCATGTTGAGATATGGTTTATGATGAGGAATTCATCTTTGAGATGGAGATTGAATGCTGGAAGATAAACAAGGGGTAAATGGATGGACAAGTTATGGTGGGAAGGATTAGAGAGGGGGAGGAGAGATAGAGGGAGAGGGGAAGAGAGAGGGGGTTTGGAGGGAGGTATGAAAGGAGAAAGAGAGGGAGGTAGCAAAAGAAAAGAGAGAGGGAGGAAGATTGGTCGAAAGAAAATAAAAAGAATGGAAGAAAAAAGGAGAAAAGCAAGAGATGGTGGTATAAAGAAGAAGAGGATACTAAACAACAAAGTCCTAGCAAAGATGGAGAATTTATTTTTTGAATTTATGAAGAAGTAAAACAGAGATGCACCTGCATCAGCACAGGGAAACCATCTTCAGACAAAGTAAAGCAAAGAAAGTAGAAGATAAAACTGACAAGTGAAGAGAGATATGCAACAACCATCCTAGTAAACAGTTTGAGATAGTCGTGATAAAGTTGGCATACTGCAACTTCCCCCTCCCCCCTCCCCTTCCCTCTCCTGCACAAATGGAGCTGTCAGTTTGGGATGTTTGTGTCTGGTCGACACCCTTATTGATGTTTCAGAGATTGATTTGTGCCTTCTGATGACGCCATTCATTCCTTATCATGACCCGATTCATGCGCCCATCAAAACAAACCTTGACTATGTGCTAGGCATACCAGAGTATAATTAGAAAGGTACACAAGAGATATACATTACAAGCACAGCAGTAGACATTCCAAAATGCCTTTACATGATAAATGTACCACTTGCTATACTTCTAAGGTACCCCTCCCAGTCTCCCCTTGAAAACTCTGCTTTCATTCTTTTCTTTTTCAAAACCCAAACTCCATCAAAATATACTTTTTAATTGCATATAGATACATGTTTTGTAAATAAGACAGGTACTTAAGAGATATATATGTATTGTCAGTTGCCCGCAATAAAGGCTGGTACTGCCACTGACAATACATAGCTATTACGGCCTTCTTGTGCACATCAGACCATATAATAGGCATTGCAGTAAACATTCAAATGTGTTTACAATCTAAATGTACCACATATTCCAATTTCAATATACATTAGAATAATTCTACTCCCCCCAACCTCCTCACCCTAGTCATAATGTTAACATAAAGCGCATGTATTCTTTTGCCTCTCATTATCGTTCTCGTTGTATATTTGTCAGTCGACAGCTCCTTCAATAAATACAGTTATATCTATTCCTTCAAAAACAAATGTCCATTGTCCCCTTCCCCTAAAACACTGAATATCTTCAGAGAGTACTCACCAAAAAAGCACTTTTACACTTATGAAACTAACTACATACAGACTCCTCTTTTCCTATAAAAATTACAATACACCCTTTCCCATATACTAGGGGAATAGGGGGGGGGGGGCTACCAAATCCTTGCATCCTACAAGTTCACTTTGCACACCATACCATCACAGAAGTAGGACAATTTCCCTGGATACATTTGTTTTTCATCCATCAACTCCTCTCTGCAATCTGGATGTGACTTGTTTGTTCCTTGCAACAGATTTATTTCATCTTGCCAGCCAAAAATATCCCTTCTCATCCATCGTCAAAAGATACAAATTTCAGAGGTTTTGAAGGTTTCGAAATGCTCTACAAAAAGTTCATCATGTCGATTAAAGAGACACCTCCAATATGTAAATTAGAATTATTAACAAGAGTCAACTCATATCATCTAATAAAGGGTCTAATATCTTTCTGGCCCTAAAGGGACAATCACCTACTCTTCTTCAAGCCCAGAGGACAATAGCATGTTCAGACTTAAGAAAATGTATACACAATTCCCATAGAGAAACGTTATTTTAAGAAATTAATTCTGAAGAGTTTAATTAACAAGATAACTTGCCAATCATGATAAGCCCCGCCCATTTATACGATTTTCATACTATGCGACATTCAGACTAGAGCAGCACCCTAATTCTTTATCAATTTTTTCGTTCGAACCGATGCTAAAACATGCATTTCTTTATAAAACCAACGTTCTAAAATTGTATCTTGTAAACCTACACTATGCATTCAAGTTGTCAGAACACAGGGTTAAAATCAAGATGCAGATGCTACGTAAAGAGTTCAAAACAAAGAGGATGAATAAAGACGATGTAAATGGAGAAGACAGAATTGGATTAGATGCTTTTCAATCAATTCATTCTCGGGATGCACCGAGCAACCCACTAATAAGAGCGAACGTGGGGATAGCACGCCACCAGGTTTGTTCAAGTGATCATGTGATTGATTATGACGTCAGGTGGGCCCATCATTCAGTCTTCATCCATTCTAAGCACTTCAAGAACTAGAAATCGTTCAAGATTCGTTTGCAAAGCGAATTTACTTGAAAGAAAATCCTCCTGCATCTTGAAGTTCCATGTGTATCTAATACTTGAATGGCATTCATCTAACAGCACTATAAAAAATGAATAGGCCCATTTAAGAATCACAAACCATTTCTGAATTCAAGGCAAAATTCAAAAGGAATTCATAAATTATAGTACTCCCATAGAATTATTCCCCTTACAGTCAATTACATGAAAATATCCACAAATTGAAAGAAAATATGGCAATTGTGAAAAATTAGTTTAGAAAATAAACTTTTGGCCATAGGGGAATAGAATTATTTGAGGGTTGAATACAAATTTAATATCAACTGCAAAGTTTGCAAATCCTGATTGTGAAAAAGATCAGGAATAAACATATGGGACCTTTCGATTGTCGTTTCCCTTCCCAACATCTTAAAAATCAGAGCATGCCAAATGCCAAGAGAAGATCTTTTAATTGTTTGATCCAATCTTTCATGTGTTGTTGTGTTCGCAACTTGGCAACAAATGGAAGCTGTTTGATTTCTTAATCATACATCTGTTCTTAATTCAATTGGTTTCCTCTACAGACATGCAAAAAAAACCCGTCCATTCTCCCCTCCCCCTCTTGGCAACAAAAGGTCCTTCTCCATTAGCATGAACAAGCCAATTTTGAGAAATTACAAAAATCAGCAACTCCTCGAAAAATACAATATTTGAAAGTTCCCTTTTTTCTATTGCTCTAGGAAACAAAGACTGTTTCGTTATACGTTTCTTTAAACAACATTCAGACTGAGAAAAATGTAATTACGTAGCTATACGATGAATGCTCATAGTCTGAACGCAGTGTGAAAGTCTAGAAGATGTTGCAGGTGTTAAAGCCAAGGTCAGCGTTTATGCCTTTCCTGCATGACTGGCTATTACTAATGATCCAACAGGAAGACGCTATAAAAGTATGAAGTCATTTCATAAAGACCGTCTCATCCTAATCACATCCTAATCACATCTGCCCCTACATGATCCAGTATAAAGAGCAGTCACAGACTTGGATCAATATGAATTTGGATATGTGGGTCATTCTTCGGCATAAATGGGGACAGTGAGGGGGAGGGGGTCAGGGGGAGGGGGCAGGGGAAGGGGGCATTTCTAATGATCCAACAGGAAGTTGCCATCAAAGTGTGACTTGATTTCATAAAGACTGTCTCCTAAAGTGCCCTTATTATCCAGCGCAG
>JAVYIG010018319.1:0-20899 GCA_035222895.1 Strongylocentrotus droebachiensis | reverse complement strand
ATCTGCTTTGTCATTGATCTGGATTGACAGCAAGTCTTCCAATCAAACGCAAACTTAGAAACTCCTATCTCTTCAGTACAGAGTTGAAAATGAAACCTCCATGTTTATTTGGTTGCGATCACTTTGAATTCATTGCAACTGTTTATAAGACAGGACCCTGCAATTTTCAAGTTACTTACCATTCTTCCTTCATGTTGTGATTTTCTAAAGTCCTCCTTTGCTACATCATCATAAACTGGATTATCTGTCATGGAAATAATATTAAAAAAACTGAAACATAAACATACAAGTTATAGAATACCATAGTAACCGCTAGTAGAATCTGGGCAAGATAACTACAGTGGCAAAGTAAGGGTTAAATGATTTGGCCCCTTTTACCAACCAATAGTACTAGAATATGTCAATTTTGTTGAATGAAATGTATTGATGTATTGATGTTGGTAAATAAATCAAATCAAATCAAATATGGCTGTGCTGGGACTAGGGGATGCCGACTGAAAACAAGTCAGTGCACATATATTGGATGCAAAGCCACACATGTAGGTCTATTGTTTAGAAGTCAGCCATCAAACTCGCTATTCAACAGGCAAAGAACAGTGACCACACCCAATCAAATGGGGTTTTTGCAATGTGATAGCACTGGGAGCAGATCAATAAGGCAGCCTTTCAAACTCCTTCCCATATCCTTACATTCCTGGGTACGGAGGGGCAAATACAGGCACAGGTCATGCTTCCCCATGAGACAATGTGCTATGGCTAAGATTAGACTCTGGAGCACTTGATCTAGAATCCTGGGGGGTGTTTCACAAAGATCTTAAGTTGAACTTATCTCTAAGTTGGACTTAAAAATTATGGAAAGCTGTTAGCATCTATGAAAATATTTTGTAAGAGTTATTCTAAAAGGCATAAATTGTTGATTGAAATCATTCATATTTTCTATTATCAAGGAGATTTCATGTTCTTGATGTGGAATTTACAAAAAGTCTAAAATACCTACATTTTCGCTTTTGAATATATTTTATTTTAAGGCTACAAATGGCTCTCCATAATATTTAAGTCCAACTTAGAGTTAAGTTCGACTTGGGATCTTTGTGAAACACTCCCCTGGACAAATCCAATGGGCCACAACCCTTTGCCAATCCTATGGCGCAAGTACAAGCTTATTACTAATCTATTGAAGAATATGTATATCTTTGGGTTCCATCTTAGTCTTTTCTTTATCTTATGTCACTTTTCCCAGTCATTAGAAAATAAAATTCTCCAGTACCGGTACCTAAAACTTCTGTTTTCGGACCATTTTGCTTAACTCTGTTATTTGTGAAAGTGGGTATTTATCCATTCATTATAATAATAATAATAATAATAAATTATATTTCTTTAAAGCATTTTACAAAACATGTCTTTATGCATTTTATATTATATTATGTAAAAGATTAATTAATTATATCAGGTACTTTAACATGCTGCTTAACTACTTAAATGTATAATTCCAACAATGCAGTAATACATATACAAATTACAAAACCATTCATGTGTGCATACATATTACATGTGGTGTCCATGCAAAGGCATGTATTTATCTCTTCGTGCTATGCATATCTAGAAATTGTGTATTTTATCACATTTTGAATGAATTGGCATAACTCAGCATATCACTACTGGTTATAACATAGAGCAACTAGAAGCAACTATTGTTCTTATTTGTGCTCTTGAGTTAATAATGCTAAAAACGTTATATACATGTACACAGTGAGCACAATAACAACAAAAAAAGCATTAGAAATATTTTTGACTAGTAACCTACAACAAAGAACAAAGAAAACTGCATTTCTTGAAAACAGCCCCAAATTACATAATAAACCCGTATTCTGTCATCAAATTTTCTGACTTGAATTTAAAACAGTTATATTTTTATACTGAGAACATTAATTAGTATTTTAGGAATACATTCTGTACATTTAAACTATTTTGCGTTACCGGTACATAGATATACACTGTACGTATACATTGTGAGCAAACAATGTCACAAGCAATACAAATGACAACAGGCAGTGCTAATTTCTTAAAGACCCTATCCTATGAGAATAAAAATGTATATCAATGGAAAGCTGAATGAACAAAGAATACAAATATAAAGGAATAACAAATATTTTCTCTTTCAGTATTACACAAAAGCAAATAAAAACCTCCCAATTAGGGTCAATAAGGGTCAAATTTGCCACAGTTACGGTGACGACATGACCCATGGACCCCATCGGCTCGCTTATAAAGCTAAGGCAATTAGCTATGATTAATTAATGCAAAGTTATCGTGAATTTGCATACTCCACATAAGATGATATCATCTAGTCGATGGCTAGTTGTTAGGTCGACAACTTCCTATTTTCAAATGTTTAGATTTCAAGTTTTCAGAGAGCTTTTACTCCTCTCACAGACACTAAAATAGCATATAATTGATATCAATGTAATCTATGGCTCATAAGCTTTCCGTTGATATACATAATCTATTCCATTTTTCACTTCCGACAGGGTCTTTAACCAATACATTACATAATAATACAATCAGCCTGCAAAGGCAAAGCAAAACAAGATCACAGGGTGGGGGTGGGCAAAGAGAGTTTAGGTGAGAGATAGGGTGCATTTGCAGAAGGAATGTTAGGGAAATGTACTTTATTAAACAGCATGTGCACTATTGTATGGTGTGGTGCACTTGTGCAACAGGAAAACTTAAAATATTCATGCCATTATTTTTTTTTTTATGTGTGTGTATTGTATTGTTTTTCTTCTATTTTACAAAGTGGCCTTTGTGTCCATACGTACCACAGTTTATACCTCGGTGTAGGTTTGATATAGCAAATATTTTCTAATCAATCATGTGTTGTAACTTATTTGACAGTTTCTCTCACAATTAATTTATCAATTCTCAACTTTTTTTTTAATACAGGCACCATCATTCTAGATAATCCTGAAATTATGTTCTCTTTTATATTAGAAAACAATGTTGTCATAGCAAATGGTTTGAGCAAAAGACATTGGTATATGTCAGTGTAAAGCCTGCAGAGTATGCATATATTTATAAAGATACATCTGCACAAGCAACAGGAAGAAGTGCTTGTTACACGCAATATTTGTTTTGTTATGACGATTAATATAACTTTACCCTATAACAAAAACATATATTTCAAAATGGTGCAAAACCAGAAACTTTCATCCTCGTGAAACTGTTGCAAATTTGATGAGTGGTCTCAACAAATAACTTGCGCACATATCCATCCATTGGGATGCTTAAGGCACCTACAATGTTGTATTATTACCATGGCTTTAGCCCAGCTGTCTAAAACGCACTAAAGCATTACAAATTCCTACCAGGTATACATTAACTGCACCTGGGGTGAGAGTGGCAAATGAAGATTAATGTCTTGCCAAAGGACATTAGTGCCGTGGCAGGACTCGAACTGTGAACCATGTGATCTACAGTCTAGTGCTGTATCCACTAGACCATGGCACCTCAAAACAAAATGAATAAATAACAATCGACACAAAACTGAATTTTTTCAATTCAAATAAGTGTGAGACAAGAGGTGTCGTGGTCGAGAGGATACGTCACCGGACTGTGGATCACAAGGTCTGCAGTTCGAGTCCTACCGTGTCGCTTATGTCCTTTGGCAAGATATTAATTTACATTTGCCGCACTCAACCCAGGTGAGGTAAATGGGTACCTGGTAGGATTATTCCTGGAAATGCACTGTGAGCTGATTACGTCTGCCAGATCTAAAGCTAGGGTAATAATTTTCAAAGCTCTTTGGAAGCGCATACAGATGTTATTTCATAACGTATTACGGCTATACAAGAACTGAATATATTATCATTAATATTATTAAGTTTCTTGCTGTGAAAGTCGCCGATGTTTACAAATCTCTAAAATGACAGTTTCTGGTTTTACAGCATAGCCCCAGTTGTCAAAGCAATGGGTTAAAAATTAGATTAGTTTGTTACCATACAGGAGACTAATGAAAGTGCTGAGGAAGAGCTGGTGACACGTACATGCATAATACCCACCACTAAGGAACGACCTCGTCTGGCCGTTTGTAGGCTGACCCTCAGGCCCCGATCTAATAGGACGAGAAATTCATTCTGGTTATTCATGATACAGTAATGGATGATTCCCTGCAATGTGTCTTATATGACATATGGTAGTGTAGGGTGATTTCATGCTATGTGTCCTATACAGCATATATGGTAGTATAGAGCGATTTCATGTTATGTGTCCTATACAACATATTGTAGTATAGAGCGATTCCAAGCAGTGTCTCCTATACCACATGTGGTAGTACACAGGGATTCCAAGCAGTGTGTCCTATACAACATGTGGCAGTATAGAGCGAATTCAAGCAGCTTGTCCTATACCACATGTGGTAGTATAGAGCAATTTCAAGCAGTGCGCCCTATACCACATATGTCCTTTTTCCACATATTTCATCCCAACATGAAGACTCTCTGAATAAGACTATTGGATAAAGGTGCTTCCTGGTATCACTACCATTAATCGTAGTCCTGTCAAGAGATTTTTCATTACAGATGAAATACATTGGATAAATGCCATATGGGGAATATTACAAGCAAGTCCAAGCAATTTTGTCCCATACCTTTTAAACTGACCTTATCTTTTAAAGATTTCACTTTATATCTTATGTCTGTATGACAAGCTGATGGCTCTAGGAGAGCTTCAATTCAATGGTATGACTTGGTAATGTATGGAACTAAACTTGATATATATAAATATTCTTGTTTTAATGAAACGTTGTTATATCAGGGCCTAAGATAAAATTGAATACAGAGATAAAGGGCCAGCAAAATGAACTTGTTATAATGAGAGTTTGTCATACCACTACTTTATTATGACAAAGCAAAAATGTATTCTTTTTAAATTCATTATATGTGTCATCCTTGATCTAACGGTCTTATTTCACCAATATTAATGGGTATATCTTGATTTAATTTGGCATCACTTTCCACTCTTTTGTTTTCTTTCAAAGCAAAAGGAAACAAAGAAAAGCCTAGGATGATTCTATCTTACCTTACTGACGATTGTTGAAGCTTTGTTGCTGTGGTATAGAAACAAACATTGGAAGAAATTCAAATGAAGGGTGTGGAACTTGAATTGATTTGAATGTATTTATTCACGGTAAAGTCACATCTGTCAAAACAGACTGCTTTTCAGCAAGTCTGTGTAAAAAGCATAAAACAGATCACAAATACATATACATCAGTAAATACATACTACTTAAAGATGACATACATGTATAAAAAACAAAAATTAAATAACAAACTATTGCGTCAAATAAAATAACAAGCATAAAGATATATGATATAAAAGGTTTCATATGAATAAATTAGGAAGAACAAAATTAAGTAAGAAGCTAACATATTAAATGAAAATAACAGACATAGATAATTATGTGTCATAACAAAGTGTTTGAAATATACCAAAAACATGATATGCTATAGTAAAAACATGTTCTGAATAGATTTCCCTGAAATATGAAGCTACAGGTTAACATGTACATCTAGATGTGATATGGTGACATTTTCTAAAACTGAAACCTGCAAATAAAGACTACTCAAGTGAGACAAGAAAATTCAGGGAGTACTGGTTTTATGTAAAAGTTCTATCAGTACAAGTTTAAGTGTTTTAATGAGAAACAATGTTCCAGGGGGGAAATGTGTGGTCTTTATATACAGGTGGTCTTTCGATACAGAGGGTTAAAAAAGCAGGCTTGAATGTATGCATCTTAAGACAATGAACTTGAAAGAAAAATTGGAATGTAAGCACTCACATTTATTTTTTCTGTCATGATTTCTCCTTACAAGTACAATGACGACCAGTAGTAAGGCTATGAATACAACAGCTCCAATGATTGCAAATGTTACAGTCGATGGTGCTCCTCTGCCACCCTGATTTAATTTTGCCACTGTTGAAGAAAAAAACAACCTTGTTATGATTTGTTTAGTATATTAAAGCAATGTAGCATTCAAACTTTCATTTATGCTCCATTACGTTCACTGCACAGAAAAATTACATTCAAATTTGATTGCGTGAAAATGTTATTGTTTTTTAATTTGATTGCATTCAAAAGAGGCTAAATTCAATTGCATACCACAGGATCGTATTCAGAGTTGCTGTATTCAAATTTGAATAGCTCGAAGTTGTGATCATGGTAATTTATTGTACATTCAATTTGATTGCATTCAATCATATTTCAGTAACATATACCTGCGATCACTTCTTACAAAGTTGGATCCTGATTGGCTAATTCTGAGTTGGTCTGATTGCTTTTATGAATGCATTCATGAATTCATTTGCAAGTTCTCCTACTTACTATCAACTGTCTCCCGCACGCTGCACATTCCTCTTCCGAAGCTCGACACCATGACGGTCTGATCACTAGGCTTCTGTACCGGGGCCCCATCAGCAGGGTAGGCACTACTCCGTGGGTTGCAGTACCCCTCTGCCTCGGTCTCGATCTTGAAGCGGATTTCACCAGGGAAGTCGATCTTAGGGTTGGAGATCAAAGTGATGAGTCCATTTTCATTGGTCACAATGATACCTAAGAGAAACAGGATTTTGCAGAAATGTACATTAATTGTGAGTGCATTGAAAGCATGTGATGAATCCTGTCACACACAAAAAATCTTTACAAATATAAGCAGATGAGAAAAAATATTGCCAGTTCATTCCCATAAAAACATTAAAAGGGTAAACGAATTGTGATATATTAACGTTTCTCAACATTGGCATATATGCTGGTGTCATCATCCTTGCCATAATTATCATTATAAGTAGTGTATTATTATCATTTCAGTCACTATTTACTACTAATATTATATCAATATTAACATTACTATCATTAATATCATTTTAATATTATATGAGTTTCAGGTTGATGTTGGAAAATTCTTTAATATTTGTATATCACAAATCACTAATAAGGCTAAAGCAAAACAGTCACAGCTATACCTGGTAGTCCAATTTAATCATTGAAAAAGGTATTCAATAACTCTGAAAATTTCAGTGATTTTTTTCTTACTCACCATAGTCACTAGGAGGTAAAGCTACAAAGAGAAGAAAAAAAATCAAAGAATCAATTTAAATTTGTCATGTACCAACAAAAATTGTAAATTTGTTAATATATACAGGGCGTATCATAATAAAGGATATTGAAGTTTAATGACGATTTATATGATCACTACTGATTTCATAATCAAGCATTTTATGTCTGTTGTAAAGGACAGAATGTCCTCTTGTTAATGACACCCCGATCATACTACTACTGTCACAGTTGACTGAATAACAAAGCATTGCTGTCCACCATGTGAAAGGTGCACTGTGACAAGTTAGCATTCACAGATAAATTCTAAAGATTAGTGCTTGTGTGAACAATGAGTGGATTATGTGTCTAAGAAGGAAATGTTATCAAACTTGGCACAGTGCACCTTTCACATGGTGGACAGCAATGCTTTGTTATTCAGTCAACTGTGACAGTAGTAGTATGATCGGGGTGTCATTAACAAGAGGACATTCTGTCCCTTACAACAGACATAAAATGCTTGATTATGAAATCAGTAGTGATCATATAAATCGTCATTAAACTTCAATATCCTTTATTATGATACGCCCTGTATATGATGTGGGGTTGGTTGGGTGGACTCAGATTAAAGGGACACCAGGGGGGTGTTTCACAAAGATCCTAAGTAGAACTTAACTCTAAGTTGGACTTAAAAATTATGGAAAGCCATTAGCATCTTTGAAAACATTTTGTAAAAGTTATTGTATAAGGCATAAAATGTTAATTCAAATCATTCATATTTTCTATCATCAAGGAGATTTCATGATCTGGATGTAGAATTTATAAAAAGTCTAAAATACTTGAATTTCTGCTTTTTAATATATTTCATTTTAAGGCTCTAATGGCTGTCCATAATTTTTAAGTCCAACTTAGAGTTAAGTTCAACTTAGGATCTTTGTGAAACACCTCCCAGGGGAGTGTTTCACAAAGACTAAGATCGACTTTAAGTTGGACTTAACTATGGCAGGCCGTCCATGCCACTGTGTGCTCTCATCATTTGCTAGCGCTGGTCTTTCAAGGGACGTACAAATCAAGGTCACAAATCTACAGAATTCACATTTGTTGAGAGTTCATTATTGAGGGCAAAAATATCTAAATATCATAATTGGGTGACCAATGGTGAGAGCAACTAGTGGCATGACAGCCTGCCATAATTAAGTCCACTTAAAGTCGATCTCAGTCTTCGTGAAACACCCTCAGATCTTTGCTTCATGATCTTTATTGAAGTGTACCGTATATGAACAGAACACCCCCAAAGTCAAATGCTACTAGTGGTCACCAACACATCTGGACCCTGCAGGAAACCAGGTGAGACTATCTTGACTCACAATGCATTACACAGGTAAAGATCCACTCTTCTATCGTCCAGCTTCGATTACAGCCCGACTTGCACCAGAATCAGAGTATGCAATGAACAAACGACGCTGACGAAATGCATTAAAACCATGTACCCACCCTATCAAAATATCACTATCAAAATTCATTCATTCATATGCAAGTGAAATTGATCTTACAATCTTAGTAACACCCGAAGAAACAAACCTAATAAAATCAGTTTGTTGAAAGTTAAATTTGACTTTGATGATTAAAAATTACCCTTATATTCGAATCTAAAAAGTTAAAAACTACCAATTCCAAAAAAACCTGAGACAGAGTTCTATAAACATCAATTGGACTTTTACAAAATCAAATCCATACATTGTTAAAAGAAAAAGAAACATATTCTAGCGCTCCAATACTCACGTGAAGTAGATACAAGGATTTCGCTGGTCTCAGAGCTTCTACCGTTACTGTTCTCTGCATAGACTGAGATAGAGTACAAGCCAAAAGCCTCAAGGTCTTCTAATAAATATTCAGGCTCCTTGATACCTAAAGGTGATAAAATAATGCAATTTTACATTTATTGAAAAAGTCACAATTCCAACACATCTAATTTGTACAGCAGAGAACAAACCTGCCAATCTTACACACAAAAAAGTAGGAATCTATGAAGGCAAACTTTGGAATACGGTCTATTTTGTTCAGAAAAAGAGAGGGATATGGGGCTCAAAACAATAGCTTGAAGGTGAAAAAAATAGAAGTCATTCCTATTCCTCCAAAATAAGAGTGGTTGGCAGCTATGGAGAAGGAATCATTTTTTTGGCAAAATTGGAACTGAAAAAGACATATGGCTCCTATGGAAAAGATTGAAACGAATAGCTAAAATAGCCATTTCTAACCAAAATCAATATTTAATAACATTCATTATATTGGAATACACATGAGATCAACTAATACATGCGCATGTGTCCGTATCAGTAATGTAATGCATGCAACACAAATAAACATGTGACAACTAAGAATGCAAATTATGATCAAGAAATTCTTGAGGGCAACTTTTCTTGTAACCCTGCATCTAAATAAAACAAGACTAAACGCCAATTAGACAAAATGCTGTCTGTTAAAAAAGAAAGAAAAAAGAATTGTACAAAAATGACTGGCAAGAGGCCATATTTGTTTGTTAAATAGCTACCCACAACAATATCCCTAAGTGTAGATAATAATCTGTGTGTTTCTACGTACACAAATGTGACGAGTACTAACGTTATCTAATCTAACTTTACGCATCATTTCGTTTTCATTTAACCTTAATTTTTCATGTCTGAATGTGGCAAAAACTCACCAAATATTTTCTTGCAGTCCAGTTGGGTGTCATTCAGACAGTAGGTTATGACGTATGATTGTTCCACTCCACCGTTATAGCCAAATTGCCAATAAATCATGAATGAATGAGCTTTGGTCTGGCTCGCATCAATCCTCAATGATGTTGCTGGCTCTGGTTTTGCTGTTTTAACGAAGAAGAATCAATAAACACATCTGTTTAACACATCCGTCATTTACACATCATTAAACACATCCATAGAGTATAAAACACGCTTGCTTACATTAGTTTTTATCACCTGATGAAGTGTTGCAGCGGTGCACGAAACGTCGTGATCTTTTAGATCCCTTGTTGACCATTCATTGCGAGACAAACAAATATCACTAGCGATATTATTTTCAATACATCTGTTTGTGTTTCAAGTTTCTTACAAGAAGATACAGTCACAGTGATATAAATCTCCCTCAGTTATTCCAGTGTGATTGCAAACTTGCTAAAAAGTATGCTAGCAAAACCTTCCCTTAAAGTTTTCCATTCAATGAGAAAAATTGATTTCCATAGCATTTTGTAGGTGTAACAACACTTTGGGAAATTAATCAGGTGACTGGAACAACTTCTATCGATAGTAACTAATCAAGGCGGCATATCAGTATGAGCAGTTCATATTGATTTCTGAGCAAATTCAGAAGATATGACATATTCCAAGAAAAAAATAATTTCAAAACACTTCACAAGCACATACACCTAAGAGTCTTGCATCAAAATGTGGCATGTACTATACACAAATTGGATTGGATTTATTAATGGTTTCATTATTTCCATTGGTGCAAGCTACATATGTATGTAAACCCACTCTAGATTCTACACCAAGTTGTTAGGAATCAAACTTTTTGGACGTGCATTGAAAAGTCTTAAGATATAGATCCACAATTACAGTACATTTCACTATGCAACCGAAAGTGTCATCAAAGAGACTGTTTAAACTTACATGTTCCGCTAAGGGTGATGACAGCTTCGTCTCTTCCTGCAGTGCTATCCGCTGTGCACTTGTAGTTCCCGTGATCAATGTCAGGCCGTACGTCCAAGATGTTCAGCGTACTCGTCACCACGCTCTCATAATCGCTGTTGACCTCTGTATCTACGAACACGGTCCTGTTCGAAAGCGAGTGGTTGCCGAGCCGTTCCCAGGTGACCTCTGGGCTGGGGTTGCCCTTAACGATGCAGGAGAGAGAGGCGTTCTTGCCCTCGTTGGCCGTCGTCCGGTTGTTGGCCTTGTTTTGAATCGTAGGCGGAACTGAAAAGAAAGAGCACCAAGTGAATTTCCAGGGTAGAGCTTTACAAGAATTGTTTTTCTGTGAAGGTACGTCAGGAATCATCATTTGCATGGATCAAAAAGTCTCTGATGTCGGCACTCTCGACTTTCTCGACTTTTTGTACACCATACTGGATAGTCAGTTTCTGTGAAAATTGTGAAATACATTAACCCATATCTGCCTCCTAACCATTCACACTGTAATATCATTGAAATGGTAAAATGTAGTTTCATTGAAACTATATTTACATTCTCATTTATTTTGAATCAGAGGCGATTTCTAAATCAAAGCATGTTTCAAAACAAACACCAAATTTCCAATTTTTAAATTTGGGAATACACATCAATTTCTTGTGCGAAGATGGCCGTCATTAAATGCTGTGAGCGTTGAAATCGGCAGCCTAGCATAAGCCGAGTAATGTTGGAGCGCCTTGAGGACCTTGCAAGGTCGATACGTGCACTTTATAAGAATTCAAAATTATTATTATTATTAACAGTTCACTAAAGAGTAATAATAAAAAGGATCTGTTTTAAATAAAATGATCTAAAAAAAAAAACAAGTGACAACTGGAGTGCCTTCTTGAGGTGACTGAAAGACTGGCATGTCTTTCTTTCATTAACGATGAAAACCACTATCCACTCACAATGCACGATGAGTTGGTCATCGCTGCTGCTCCTCGGCAAAATGTTATTATTCGCGATGCACTTGTATATCCCTCCATGATGCCTTCGAACCTCCCTGAATCTCAGCAGCTGGGAGCCATCCTCCTTGGTCAGCTGGTCAAGCATCAACCCTTCATTGTTGGCCATCACCCAGGTAAGGGCCGGTCTGGGGTTGCCGTCAGCTCGGCAGGTGAATTCCAGATCGGCAGTGCCCTCTGTGACTTGGCGGCCGGGCATGTTTCTGGAGATGGTGGGCAATTCTGGTGCATCTGAGATGAATTACACAACATATAGGCTTAGAACCCATTTTCTTTAAAAAACAAAATAGGCCGTCAAGTAATAATGAAAAACATGCTAAATTATATTTAATATTGAAAGATACCTGTCTGCCACGCTTAATAGTTTATTTACATAAAATGAAAGTCTTTGAAGCTAGATCTGATTATTTAATGACATAATAATAAAGATCCGAAAAATTGGCTAAAATGATCACGATATTCTATACACATACCGGTATATGTAATGGAAGTTTATTCTAGCTCCCCTAGCATGTTATGGAGAGTATACTTTTATACATCTTTCCATCAAAATATGCCTGTTCCATAACAAAAATTGAGAAAAGAAGATATTGTGAGAATCTTTAAAACAACATCAAGTCCAAATTGCTGAGGAGGTTTCATGCATCAATGATGATTTAGTACATAACAAACGCTATTGGCTACAGGAAATGATTGACTCCTGTATAAAAGCCTATGGGAATGAAAGAATTCAATAGTCAGTGGTTTAATTTTGTTTAAATCTAGTTCATCTCACACTGTTACTGATAAATGTTTTCCATTTTTGTTTTTATCTGCTGCCTCTGAGGCCAAGGTTTATTTCTATACTGTATTTGCCGGCGTTAAGGCCAGAGCGCCGTATAGGCCACAACCCTGATTTTGACATTTCGTAACTGGTAAGTTAAGAAGTTTATTCACAAGATTGACAAAACTTCATGTCAACAATATATAACACAACTGGTATATTCATTGTGCTTAGCCTAGTCCCATATATGTACAAATACGTGCTGTTTTGACTGCCGGTTTTTTACTCTTGTTGCACATAGGCTGCACCCAGACTTTTTGATATTTTCTCTTCCATAAATACTGCGGCCTTTACGCCGGCAAATACGATACTCACATTTGACATTTGGGACGCAAGGATCAGAGCAGACAGTAGCGTCACAGGATGGGCTGAGGGTAGTGCAGCATTTAAAGCTCTGTTTATAGTCTTGTTTTGTGAAGTTTCTCATGTAACTCAACGTGGCTCGTCTTCCGAGGGGTTCGGTGCTCTCTTCGAAGTGAGTCTGTAAGGCGCTTGGCTCGGTGATGGTAGTGACACCTAGACAGAAATATCATACTCTTTAGTGATAGTGATATAAATGATCTTGACTGAATGTTGATATAATTAGCATAATTGCCACTCACGTTAAGTATAATGAAGACATTTTCATCTATGTCAATAGTCTAAAATAATGCATTCAAGTGCAGTGGTGGTTTCTATTTCAGTGGCATATGACCTCATTAGGGTTGTTGAGGCTTTGAGGAGTCTACTCAGCAGCTTCCTTTACATGTATCTTTGTCTAAAGTGCAATCTCGGGTTTCAAACTAGCAATTTCTATTTTTAAATAACCACAACTACCACTATTGTTAAAGGCAATATTTAAAGGGAAGGTTGGATTCTGGTGAAAATGACAAATTATTGGTGGGCTATCTCAATGTTTTTTCAGTTTGCAAAAATATCAAGGTAGAAATGTCGCCTGAAAAGGATTGCTCTCCAAATGCATTTGGAGAGCAAGCATTCTCAGATCTAAAGCCTTGTCTTACACTCTGAGTTGTAATGATAATAACAATTTTGTTTTTGTGGGAGTGTCATGGTCGAGTGGTTTAAGGCGCTTGACTGGAAATGCGAAGGTCGAGGGTTTGAATCCCGACATGGCACAAATATCCTTTGGCAAGATATGAACCTGCACTTGCTACTCTCCACCCAGGTGTTAAATGGGTTGGTCAAACAGTTTTTTGTTGGTCAAACAGTTTTTTAGCGTCAAGTAACGTCTGACTGCTCCCCAGGGAGTAGAGATTGTGCACACAGTGTGTGCGGGCAAGCACTGAATCCAATGAGCGGGGTAATAGTATAGTATTAATGACTGCTTTGAGAGAAATAGTTGTTTTTATACGCTCAAGGGAAGGTTAGAATTGTGCTATTACCCGAGGCGTGCCGAGGGGAATAGCCCAATTGTAACCTTCCCGAGAGCGTATAAAAACAACTATTTCTCGAATATTAAAGCAGTCATTAATACTTTTATATGCCGAAAAAAAATAGACTAAAAAATAAAAAATAAAAAATACTTTTTTTTTTTGTCGAAGATGAGATTCGAACTCTTGCGTACAAAAGGTGATGTATCTGAAGTCAGCGCCTCAGACCTCTCGGCCATCGCGCGTTGTTAACACGCTTGGCAGTTTTGTACAATATATACATTAGATGGATTGAAACCGGCTTCGCGTGTGATGAATACTTCGCAAAAGCTCCATATACGGACTCTTCTTTTACTTTTGCAATGCATATTGGCACGAACTTAGATCAAGATCTATCGGCAGATGTTGTTTTTTTGTTTTTGGAAGTTTATTTTCGTCTTCATGTCAACAATGCAAGATAAAATTGTCGGTAAGATCGATCGAGATTCAATTGTATTGAAATTACCGACCAATCCTTCGCACACATACGGTATCCTCCATCGCTCAAACCATTTTTTAACATGTAAACCTATGGGGTAACCATGGAGGCTGACCCAACTATTTTTAATATCCATGGTTATTAAAAATATTGAAATGTTTTAAGCATGGTTACCGAGAATTTTACAGGAACAGTTGAAGTTTATGAATGCAATTTCGACCAATCAGATGGCTGGATTACTTAAGTGAGGTATATAATATATTTTGTAAAGCGCTTAGAGACATTTGTAAAAGCTAAATATTATTATCATTATCATTATTACCCAGGAGAGCCTCATCAGCTTCAGAGCTGTTCTTCCTGAGGGCCCTGAAATTATTTTATCCCCAGCAATTGCCAGGTACCAATCTACACCCGGGTAGAGGGTGGCAAATGTGGATTAAGGACTTGCAAAAAGATGTGAGTGCCGGACAAAGATTCAAACCCTCAACCTTTAGATTGAGAGCCATGTGAATGAGCCACTATACCACGACACCTCCATGGTCTTCATATACAGGTTTCACACCATTTATATTAAAGTGAATATAGATGTACCTTTAATCCATACAAGATTGGACGCTGGATTGCTGGCCCCTGATCGACACACCATGACCTCAGATGACCCCGCTTCGACCTCAGGGCAGATCGTCACCTCCACTGTTGTTGGACAATCTGGGTAGATAAGAGAAGTTCGAGTTACAAATCAAATGAGAAATGAAGCGAGAACTATTATGAATCACAGTTCACTAAATCAATTCCATAGGTTTCTGTGAATGTTTTTTAATGTGCTGTTGAAAGGGTATAAATATCTCAAAATTTACAAGGTTGAATTAACTTTTGAATTCATTGTTCAGTACAAATGTCTACTTGTCTAACATCTTCTAGATAAATATTCAAATCTTCCAAACGCTTGTTCAAAATTTGCATCTACAGTATAAATCTACATGTAATCATCATAGTTTTCATGATCATGGAAATATTGTTTCCATCACAATAATCGCCACTATCACCATCATCATCATCATCATCACCACCACCACCACCACCATCACCACCATCACCACCACCAACACCACCAACACCACCACCACCACCATCACCATTATCATCAAAACCACTACTACTACTACCACCACCACCACCACCACCACCACAACCATCACAATCAGAGATAGCCCTCATCAACTCACAATTGACTACCAGGGTATCGCTCATCACTCTCATGGGTTGCGAGAGCTGATCATGGATGACATTGCACTGCAGAGCTAGACCGTTATCTTCTCTCATGGGCAGATACCGCAGCTGGCTCGTAGCGTCGATACGGTTCTGGGCGTCGGCAGACACCTGCAGCGAAGCATCGGCGCTCAGGTTCCGGGTGCCGATGAACCATTGGAACGAGGGGGAAGGGTGGCCATTGTCAGCCTGACAGGAGACGGTGGTCTGCTGGTTTTCGTTGATGTTGTCAGGGATACCGGTGATTACGGGCGGGTCAGGTGGACCTGGTCATTGAGAAGTAATAATAAAGAAATGTTATTTTATATTTTGTGTTCTTGTATGCATTTCGTTTTTATACTTTAAACAATTGTACATTCTGCCTACAGCTGCAAGACAGATTTTTCAATGAAAATTAACATTATCTAAATTAATTGTCATGGGCAAAATCACAATAACTAAACTTGAAGTATTAAAGATGAAAGAAAGATTATGAGGAAGAGGAAAACGGATAATAAAATAAAGGAGAGACGAGAATGAAGGCGATGAAACGAAACAGAAAGAAGGTTGACAAAATAAAGGAAACAACTAGGCTAAAACTTGAATAAAAATCTTCAACCCTAAGCACGACTACCAAGTTTTCATGTGGCACAAAAATCGGGCCTTATTTTTAAACTGTTACTTGCATATTTAGAATATAGAGGCATTTGATGATCCATGCTTTTCAGGAAACATTTTTTTTTTCTCTGATGTTCTTCCACACTTGCATATATAACAATGATAAGGCTCACAAATTATTTGTCACCTCTTCCCAGAACTCAAACTTCTCTTTAAGCTTTGTATTTCCTGGTTGGATCAAAACATGAATTATTTCATTTACACTTCCTGTCACCAATCAAAAACAACAGTTACAAAGCATTTAGCTGCCAGATAAGGAAATGCTTTCTGGACAGATGGCATACGTACATAAGAAAGAAAAGCTTGAAAATGTCAGGGGGGGGGGGGGGGAGCATGAAGCAGGCATGCCAGATTTTTTAAGCTTTTGCGTGATTTCAGACCCTGTCTCATCCCTGTTTCAGGCTTTGTCAAGCTGTATTTTGAACAGAATTGTACATCTAGAAATCTGTTCAGGCTTATTGAGTTTCTTTTAAAAAAAAGAAGTTCCTCCTACCATCAATAGAAAGTCGGATACTGGTATCATGACTGATGCCAAATGTGGTTGCCTGGCAACGTAGAACCTGCTCGTGCTGCGCCCTGGTAGGTTGGATGATGATGGTGCTGGACGCATCCTGTAAACGACTGTCGTTCACATTGGGGGTGAATTCTGGTCTGCCGACCCCAGACGATACCTGGACGCCATCGAGGTACCATGTGATTGCAGAAGCTGGTCTTGTTCCGAGGCTTTCGCAAGTGATGGTGCTTGGGGTTCCTTCCTGTAGCGTCAGGGTCCCGCTGTCGGGAACGATGGCGGAGTTGTAAGCAATGTTCACATTCCTTGGAGGAACTGGGTGAAAGAAGGATATTATCAATGTTAAAGCCCAAATGTACTACTTTAGCTACTTGCTCTCTCTATATAGAAAACATTGCCTAAGCGGTGACTGTTGGTCCCCCATGATCCTCTTTTTCTCATGTTAATTGAGAGCCGAGTTGATAAGATAACCACTTGTCAGTGACCATGCTGGGTGGTCTAATCCCTCCTGGCCAAAATAGTACAGACTAATGGTCAGGATGCTATCCATACATAATATTTATAATTTTAAGTGCTATCTAAACAGTAATATACAATGTAAACTAGGTATTACGTACACAAATGAAGTATTATCCCTTAACAATTTCAAATCCGTCTTTAGAACCTAATCCTAAATATGCAATCAAAAACATAAGCTGATTTGAGCTGTCGTAAAGGAGTTACATTTCAAGAACTGGATGAAAGAAATTCTTGATTCATGGTTAAGCAAAATGTATACAAATAATAAAACTTGCTGGAAATCAGATTTACTGAAACATCGAGTTCCATTGCTTGACACAAGGTTGGAAAACAAGTTAAATTATTATTTTTTGTATATTGTTCAACCTGTATATTGAAAACTCTTTTTACACAATAACCACAATCAATTGTCAGATATTTCATTGCATTATTCCTGGTAAAGGCTCATTCAGATACGATGCGGCAAAACTGCGACGTTTTTTTCATGACATAAAGTGTAAATACGCTTCACATTTCTGTAAACTATAACACAGAGCTCACTACCAAGCCATCAAGTCTTTTGTTGCGCGCGGTTGCCTTAATTTCAATTTCATGTACAAAACCGGGGCAACTTTCCTATCTGAACAGGGCTTAAGTCTGGTTTAAATTGGTGTTCATTTTCATTCACTACCGGAATGGTATACTACTATCTGAACTGAAAAAAACTTTTAAAATAAGTGTACCTTGTACATCAAGCTGAATAAATTTGATAAGGGATGATTCCAGAGCTGGATGTGTCGCTTCGCAAGTGACCGACGTAAGATGGTCAGCCATAGACGCCGTGAACGTCACCTCCTTGCTGGACGTGGTCAGCTTACTACCGGTCACTTCCTCGTCTTCTTTGTCCCCCTGGATGATCTGGGCGGTGGTCGAGGTCCACTCCAGGTCCGCAGGGGGGTTGGCGCCAGGTTGAGTTGCGCATGTGACGGTGTAAGACTCGCCCGATAGGACGGGTACGATGTCGCCCTGCTCGTGGCCTCCCGGTGTCATAGTGTCTGAGAGTTTCAGGCTTACAGGTGGAACTAAGAGCAAGAAAAGGTAATTTCTTTTAAAGTCATTTCAATTGTACATGTATTCCATATGTATTGTAATTTGTAGGTTTATTTGCATTTTTTTGTTTTGTTTAATGTGTGATTGTTTTGATGTGTGTTTTGTTTGTTATAGCGCTCAGAGCCTTTGGTGGTAAGCGCTTTATAAGTAACATTTTAATGATTATTATGATGTAGTTGTGTGGAGCGCACTAAGGTTTAAAATTATCATTATTAGGGAAATCCCACCTTGCTAGAGCTCTTACTACTCTAGATGAAAGCAGAACAATAAGAGAAGCAGACTTGTGAAAGGTTGAATGAAAATGGACAAAACAATGATAAAGTTATGTATCTTTGAAAGTTGTAATCACTTTACCTGTGGGCTCTTTAAATTGGCTGAATCAGTAAATGTCTGTGATGTAGTGGACCCTATTATTGAGAGAGTTACCCTGTTTAAATTAAATGAATAAATACTTAAAATCAAAAGAAATACTCACCATTTACTACGAGTTGGGAATCGCTGTCAGCAGCTCCATAGAAAGTCGAGACTTTACACTGATAAACATTATCATCGGTCAATGAAACTCTGGTGATGGTCAAATTACCACTCGATGTAAAGTCAACGTCCAGCGAATACCGGTCCGTATTTGTATTTGTTCTGCTACAAGCGCTGGGGCAACTGACGGACGCTAACACAGTCTCTCCCATTTGCCAAGAGAGGGAGGCAAAGTATGTCTCATCGGTCTCTGGCTGATATGTACACACTAATGTTACTGTTTCTCCTTCCTTCGCAGATAAAATGTCGGGCGTTAATACCGTGATTGTTGACTGGGCACCTGCAACTGTTGAGTAGAAAGGGAAAGAAGGGAGAAATTATGCAACTACAATGTACAGTGAAACCTGTCTATAAAGACCACCCAAGGGAGACAAGAAAAGTGGTCTTTACAGACAGGTTCCTTCAGTAAATGTTTCAATGAGAAACCATTTTCAAGGGAAACAAAAAATGTGGTCTTTGTAAACAGGTGGTTGCTAAACCAGGATTGACTGTGTACATGTGTACATACAGCGTATCTCTGAAGAAAAAGAAATGACAAGCTTTTCATGAGTAATTCCATGAAAATGTCAACTTTTGGTTAAAATAAAAATTGTAATTTTAACTATTTCTTCCTGTGTCAGTGTAATACATGAATTAATTTCATGGAACAAGATTCAGATTTTTTCTTTCATTTAATTTGACCTAAAAGAAGCCTGTTTTCAGTGTACAGGTACAATTGTTTTCAATTATTATAGTACATGTAGTGTCAGACCTGCCCAACAGGATACTTTCGCTTATGAACCAAGTCCACTTTTGTTGGTTAAAAGGCATTTATCATTTCAAGTTAATTCAATGTGAGTATATTTGTATCTTCCTGCATTTACATTTAACAAATAAATTATTCATACCCTTACCAAGTTTTGTGAAATTTGGATAATACCTGTATGTGAAAAATTGATTTGTCCCAATTTTTATTTTTATTGAGAATGTGACATATCAAGACTTACATCTAAAAGTATTCAACAAAGCCCCTAATTAATCCAGTCCACCTTTCATACTTGATTTCTGAAAACTAAATAAAAACGATTTACAAGGGGAATGAATTTGTTAACTGTACATTTACAGACAGCACAGTCTTTGCATGGTACCTCCCTGCAATAGTCAATACAAAAAACAATATAAGATTCATGAATTTTTGTCTCAACCGTTATGACTGGTCATTATAAGCTGTGGCTAAAAGTACTCACCTAAATGAGGCCATGGCGTCCAAATCAGCGAAAAGACTGAGACAAGGAAGAGCTTGTAGTGAGCTGCGATTGCCATGGTAACCATTGTAATTACCTCCTGTTGCAAGACGATACTAATCACCGTTTTCAAAATATCTGCTTCAAGATTCTATATTTGTCCCTGTTTATCATTAATGCTTTCCTTCAAACTTTTCTGCTTCTACTGTATATTCATCTGTTATCACATTGGAATATTGTCAATTTCTTGAGTTTTGGGGGACTAAATCTAAATCTCCTATTTTGGGCGTCAATTTGGCTTCTCTCTCCAAAACACAATCCAACTTATTTCCATAGGACTCCCAATTTCTCAACTAAGTGTTCCTCTGTTTCTGATCCTCTCTCGATTCGAAGCCAATATGCAGTGTGGCTGCAGATCTGGGATCGGAAACAATTTGGCAGTGGTATTTACGATGGCATCGTTCACAATCCAGTGATTCCTTCCACCTATTCTCCTCACAGATTAGCAACACAATTAATTTTCCTCGTCCCGTAGCTTTCTCTGTAGTTTACACAACGGATCTGCACAGAGACTTGTTCTTGTGATGTATCCTTTTGATTTCCAGCTGACTAAATGAGTAGTCCCACAAAGATTCACCACTGTTTT
>JAVYIG010018318.1:0-20899 GCA_035222895.1 Strongylocentrotus droebachiensis | reverse complement strand
CCATAAAACATTGGAATTCCCTTCCGATGGTGTAAAAGAAATAGGAAACTATGATCATTTTAAGAGGAAATTAAAGGAATACCTAATACTTGACAGTCAGAGAAGAGAAGTGAATGACATGTTATATGATTGAAATTTTTATTCTTCTGTCGGTTCATACTTTTTCATGTTGTATATACTTATGTTTTCGTACGTTATAGAAATTCTACAAATTCATCATTACTTTCCTCTTCTTCCTTCTCCTCTTTTTCTTCTTCTCCTTCTTTTTTTTCTTCTTGTACTTAATATCATTTCTATCATCAGTTTAATGTTGTTATTATTATTATTATCTTTAATAAGTAGTTCTTTTAATTTTCTTATCTGTCTGTAAATATTACTATTTTAACTTATTAATTTTATACATGTCTGTAAGGGACCCCACTGGAAATAAGCTCTCGAGCTTTCGTGGGTTATCCTGATCAAGCTGACTTATTTTTGATTTGTTATTATTGTATATTGTTGTATGTTGGAAGCTTGTCGAATAAAAATCAATCAATCATCAATCAATCATTTATTCTCCACTCATACTCATAGGATGGATTGCCGCTATAAGCTGTTTTTCAAAGGGGTCCAAGCCAAGATAAAAAGCATTCTATCAAATTAACCAATACATGTATACTAATAAGAATAGACAAATGAACACACTCAAAATATAACACAGTTAAAAAAAATAAAAAAAAACTTTAAAACAGGTGGCCTCGACAACATAGAAATGCGATTCATGCAGTGGAGGTTATTAGTTGACCTAGATATCAACGTAAGCTTCGCATACGTTATACACGTGCAGCGCGCGCATGCGGCCGCCGGCCGGGATCTAGAAGCTATCATTTATTAATATTATAGATCTACACAACATAGCACTATATTTCTCCTAGTAAAGTATGAGTTAGCTGTTGCAAAGGATTTATCTTGGAATTGAGATATGGTGAAAGGGAATGATGTGGCATTAGCATTATGTTTGGTGAGACAAAATTGTTTATATCATTAGTTTTATGCTAGACGATGTAAATGTTGTTTTACTACGAAGTCTGATGCTAGCGCTGGCCGGCCGGCCGGGTAGCGACGGCTAAGTTCTAACTTCATGGACCCTAGCCGCGGCATAAGATAACCCTGTCGGGCTTCTCGAAGAAGTTGGACAGATAAGTATAAACAGCCTACGGTGGATGCATCTACTGTTAGAACTAAATCTGGGGTTCTGGACTAGGCTGCCTCAATAATATTTTGTGTCAGTTGTTGAACACCAAAACAAATTAGACTAGTGAGTGTCATTAATACCATAGGTCTACACTCTACGTGTATTTGTGTATAATTTTCGTGCGGTGCGATTCATATTTTAACACGCAAATTGTATAGGCAAATTGATCTCCACTGCACTGCACTGCACTCGACCAATTTTACTTTTCAACGTGACGTCATCGGGTCTTGTCGCGTGCGAGTCTTAAAAACGCACGACTTCAGCACGCGCATCATATCAAGGAGAATATAGTACCGGGCAGATTTCGGGCAGATTTCGGGCTGATTTCGGGCTGATTTCGGGCAGATTTCGGGCGCGACCCGAACATCGGGCGCGATTCGAAGATCGTTTCTTCAGCTACGCGCTTCGGGCATCGGGTCAGCCCGCTGCCAAAACCTTTAGGCAGTAGTGTATGTCAGACCTGCCAACCTCTGGAGTTCAAAAACTGTATTCTTCAATCCCCAAAGTTGTGTTTTACTTACAAAAATTGTATTTAAAAAAAAACACGGACCAACGCCTCTTACAGTTCCTACATACATACAGGAAGAATTTTGTTATGGATCATAGGTTGGATATGCATGAGTTTGTCATGAATTAGGTGTTCGATGAACCAATGAACATCCCCAAATTGCCAATGTGAGATGCTTGTAGGATACTTTACAGGACAGAATGGGCATTTTGCCGTTGAAAATACACACACAAAATACCACCCCAAAAAAAAAAAAATGAAATTCGTAATAATAGAAGGGGTATTCGTAATTTTGTTACGAATTGTTACGGTGGGAAATAGTTCAACACCTGGTGTTCTTTTCATAATTCATCTCACCTCAATATTCAGGAATATCTTGTCAATATCCGACCTGTCTAAGATCTTCTTCAGTGGTTTGATGAATTGCTGCAAGAAAATAGGAAAAACAAGTTGTGTAAAATCAATACTTGACAAAAGGCCCAATAGATACATCAAACACTATTAAATTTCTATAGCTTTGCTTGCATATTTGTGGACCTATAAATAGCAATATTGCAATATTTGTACTAGTTTTATCTCTACTACTCAATGTGTCTGTTACATGTATATGTCCTATATACATTAAAACTATATTTACACTGCTTTTATGACATTAGCCTATAATCAAACAACATTGTGAAAATAAATCAGCAGCACGTACTCTAACATCTAAAGAGCGTGGAAAGAAAAGGATAGCACTTTCACATAGGCAGTATTACATTTCCTATCACATATCAGCTACATGGAGTAACATTGTTGTTCATAATATACTCATGAAGACCATAAACAAAGCCGAAGTGGAATGCAATTGAAAGTGAAAGAGGTGGGGTATTGAATACCGGTTCACGCATTGTATGTCTGTGGAATTTCAGAGAACTCTAGTGTTAAGCCACATTTATTAATTTCATTGGGAATCATTACTAGAAAAGAATGCAAAAATAGGACAGAATGTACGGTGCAAACATAGAAATGGGACACCCAGGGAAACCCCTTCCCAAAGTTCTTCAAGAGATGTCCCTCCTCTTTACATCCATCCTAAAATTCACCCATTGCCTACAGAAATCGGGTGGCCCCTGTATTAAGCCTATGGGAGTTAGAAAATTCAGTACCGGTAGTCAACCGGTTAAGAAAAGGTGTATTGAATCAGTATACGAAAGAAGAAAAAAAAATGCAAATTCAAAACCCTTTTAGGTTTGAATTCATGGTAAAATGATAATGCAATCTAACTTATTCCACAATATATAATCACTAACATTCTTTCTTAGTTAGAGCTCAACACTAAGGGACCCCACAATCTTACTCCAGGGGAGTTTCACAAAGACTAACATCGACTTTAAGTTGGACTTGACTATGGCAGTCTGTTCATACTACTAGATAATAATTTTTCCATCAGTACTTAAGTATCAAAAAAATGTACATTCTGTAGATTTGGGACCATGATTTGTACGTCCCTTGAGAGACCACTGCCAGTAAATGGTGAGAGAAAACAGTGGCATGAACGGCCTGCCATATTTAAGTCCAACTTTAAATTGATCTTAGTCTTTGTGAAACACTCCCTTGACCCCTAAGATTCCCAATGGAACATGGAGCCCACTCGTAGGGCCTTGTAGACCGTTAAGCTAGCTTACCTCACAAAGCATGGACAAAGCTTCCACGTATTTCCCTTCGGTCTCGACTATCTCCGTCCGACAGAAATCACGCTTTGCTGTTTTAGGCTGAAATGACAACAAACAACCACTTTAAAAATCATATTTATTGTAGAAATGGTAGATACGGTATTCAATAAACATATCAATTATAATAATATCATTATATTACGTTTACAGAACTTATCTTATATCCTGTTTGAATACACTGTATGTACAAATTCACCTTGTGATTTTCAGATTGCATGCATTGTTGAAGCAGTTTTCACAGCTTCATTCATTTTTTTTTTTTTTGAATTTCAGTCAAGCTTAAATTGCCAGTATGAACATAGCTCAAGAAAAAAATGTAAACAAAGCAATCTTCCATTTGTAGCAAAAACATATTACTAAATAAATCCATTAAGTTTTCTTATCATTTAATTTTTTGTCAACAATAGGTAATACAGGGCCTGTTGTCGCCATTGATGCTGATGAAAAAACGACCCGTTAACAATACCAAAGCTAATTTAATTTCAGTGTGATTAAAAAGGAAATTAAATGTGCAAAATTAAAGAATTAACAGGTTAACAATTTAGAAATTGAATACCGGTACTCATTGACAACTTTCTTGAATCTGCTTGTGTTAGGTGCAAGGGGGGGGGGGGGATATAATACATGATGAACAACTGATGAAAACAGCTCTATCATGGGTACCTTCAAATGTCACTTCCTTCTTCTATGTTTTTGATCATCAACTTAAAGACATCCTATTTCATGCCGTATAAACTACCAAGTACATTTACACATTAACAGAGTAGGGTACTTGAATTTCAACAGTCTCCATAATGTTTCCTTAACTAGCAACGAAAATCTACACTACCCATGTATCACACGACAGATCTGTATCTTTATACAGAACTACGTTTTCTGGGAAGTAACTTGGACAGTTCCTCGTTTGTCAACGTCTTTACGTAAGAAATTCAAAATTGCACAATATTCCCACTCAAGAACCGAAGACTGTTTGTATAATTGTCCACATGTATCTTCTAAGCACGAGTGAAAACACAATATTGAGTTTCCATGGTCAATTTTCCAGAAAACTTAAGGTTCATTAAAACATTTAATGTGAACGAGACTGCTCATACAATTAGAGATAGAACCACTCATCTCTAGTGTGTTCACACGGGTCATTAATCACCTCTTGGCTCTGGCTCTGGCGCTGCTGAGGCCTCTGACTGGTAAGCTCTCGCCGAATATTGACCAGATCGTCGTAAATCTTGTCCCCTTCGTCTTCGTCGACCGTGTCGTAAATGTCGCCCTCGTTTGCCAGATCATGCTCGCTGTAGAGAAAATGCAAACACGTTTTTTAAATGACTTGACAAATGATGATCATTAACACACTGCGGGGCTATGGAGAACCAAGTGAACATACAGGTGTAAGCTTTAATCAATTGCATATTAAAATTTATGATCAATATGGGGTAGATCATTTATATTCTACACAAGTCATGTATTTACACACTGTGTACATCAGAAATACAAATATTTTTTGTAAGTGTAATAATGACCAAAACATATTTTACTCTGTATTTTAAACTGTTTAGGGGTTGATTCTATACACGTTAGCAGTACATAATAAATGAGTTGTACCCTTTATTATCAAGTACTGTACATGTCTGTACTAAACTCCTATATCTACCATCTTTAATAGTATTGGTATTACACAAGTTCAATATGTAAAGTGATTTCACTTCGCGAATACATTTTCAAAAGTATTGTTACTCTTTTGAAAGTCCCGGCTATGAATCTCAACTTGAAACTACAAGCACCTTTAATCTACAATGTGTATGCACCTTTTCATGGCACGCCACTTTTAATGAATCGACAGCCATCCAATTAATGTTAAAAGCCATTTACATGTGCATCGCTAAGAGCAATCACATTAAAAGCAAACATTACCATACCATATTGCCATATGAATACTTGTTTTCAGGGCATCACTTGTGCATAAAATAAAACTCCATCACTCCATACTTACTCAGCCAAATCCTCCAGCCCTCCATAAATGTCCTCTTGTTCCGTCTTGAAGGGTCTGAACGAGGGGATAAAATAGAGAATTTATAGCGGTAAGAAACAGCGCTTGTTACGACCAATCATGCATGACGCTAACAGTACCTATGGGCTACTTAGTGAAGTAATCAATCACCATTAGTTCTCATATACATTTACATGCCCTATACGAGAGGCTAAAAAATTGGCCCCAAGGCTGCATTCAAACTGAACAAAACACAGTGGGAAGCTCAATGTGACCCCCAAAAGAGTCAAATACTAATTCCGTGATCCTCGGAATTGATTTTAAAATTCCCGGGATACTCAGAATTGATTTATCATTATTGTTTTTATAGTATTATCTAACTCTGGCATAATTGATAATTAAAACCAGTTAATTAACAACTAAAGATTTTATGCCGAACCATTGCGAGTATTTATGAGATGCAAGACAATTTCTTTACAATAAAAATCATACCGTAACTATTAAAGTCAAGGATGAAGACACTCTTAAAAGATGAATTGGCAGAATAAAATGTGCTGATATTGCGTGGGTAGGAAATACACTTCATCTACCTATGTGTGATTTTTTTCTTCAAAATTCTGTCCTGGTTCATGAGGTTACGGTGTCTTCATATACAATAAAATACATTTTCCTATGCTCTGTATACTCTTGAATTTGTATGATGTCCTACATGTATAATAACAATAATAAAGATATATTTATATAGCGCCAGTATCCGCCAGGCTCTGACGCTCATGGTGCTTTACCCTAGTTATAGCCGAGCTGCCAAAGTAACTAGCGCTCAAGCATATAAGGTATAACAATATACGTAGCCTTGAAATATATTTCACACTAATGGCGGCCTACATATAAAACATTTAGCCAACATGTGTAGTCCAAAAGAGAACTGTTCACAAATTATTTTAAGTAAGATACCGGTAGCTACTTCTGCTAAAATCAATCCAACCACAATCACACAACTTCAGATCATTTCATTCTGTTTTTCTTGTAAGGGAAATGATATTCATAATTTTGTTAAAGGTTTTACTGATGTTATGATCAAAATTAAAGTAATAATTGGGGATTTCGTGTCTGTAAATTTTATGTTGTTTTGAAATATTGTCTTGTGTTTTCTAAGTCTTCGTAGGCAAAATTTGAAACATTTATATTTATATTTTTTTCTGGGGGATCCACAAACTACAAGCACTGCTTTTTAGTGGATCCCCCCCCCCCCCACCCCCTTTTCCTCAGAAATTAAGAATTTCTTGTAATAATTTTACTATGTGCAAAGTTTATTTGTATAGTGAATTATTTATGAAATAAAATTTAATATCTTTGTTTACCTTTCTGTTGGAAATGAAATAAATATGAATATAATATATGAATATATAACTGTGCCATAAAAGGGATAATTTCTATACCAAATAACCATGGTAATAGTAACAATATTACATTTTTATATTTTTTTTACACATGGCGTTTTTGTATAAAGCACTGTACTATTATTACCCTGGCATTTAATAGCAGAACTACCCTCGCATATAAACTTGACAATGCAATATCTGACAAGATCATGGATTTAATACCATTTTTTCCCTCAGTTAAATTGTAAATATAGGGCAAATGTCAACCTACATATACATGTACACTGTACATGTACATTTGTAAATAAAAGGATTGAACACGTCAGATACAGGACATGATTTTGAAGTGTGGGTGGGTCACGGTATGAAACACGTACCGGTACTGCATACCGTTTTGTCTCATGCTTAGATTTCCCGCTGACAATCATCAAACAGTTGCTTTTCTTTAATTGAGAGCAGCAGAAGCTGGCAACTGTCCTCAAACTGACAGCTTAAAGAGCTTATTAAATTGCTGTCTGATAATGTCAATAGTTATCATCATCACATACATGCTACATGTATGGGGAAGAGATAGCACAGAGTTATACAAGGCACACATTATCTGATCTCAACCGACGCAGAAAGGCATGAGTGGGGCACTGCTGTTAACACAAGGAAGTACATACACGCCTCATTCAGAATCGAGGTCAAAATATGTATAGACCTACAGTATCATACATTTCCCCCTTTTCTCTTTTTTTTCCTTGTCACCATGTCGACACAATAAGGTTATTCTTTTTCAGGACAATTTCTTGGTAACTCATAGCCTATAATCTAGGCGGAGTGCCGAGATTTTTTCTTTGCTGCTAGACTAACCTTAAGCAGAACGTCTGATACGGCGAGACTACGAACCGTGAGCCGCGCACCGCCTATAATCACTGGTCTAGCTTTAGTCGTTGTTTTTTTATTATCGACCATGAATCCGTGGCAGTTTTTTGTACGAAAACTGCAACGGATTCAAGGTCGATAATAAAAAAACAACGACTAAAGCTATACCAGTGATTATAGGCGGTGAGCCGCTTCGCGACTCACGGTTCGTAGTCTCGCCGTATCAGACGTTCTGCTTAGGGTTAGTCTAGCAGCAAAGAAAAAAGCTCGGCACTCCGCCTAGATTATAGGCTAGGTAACTCACAGAAAAGCTTCCTACTTTTAGTTTACATGTAGGCTAGATCCTTCATTTGAAAAAGATAAATCAGCTTATTCCTTTTGTAATATTAATGTCCAATGCGATTGTGATTTGTACTTTCAAACAGTAAAGCACTTCATATAAATCTTTGAACATCTTAATACCTTCAGAAGTGACGGGCTTATAAAACTCACAGATTCAGAAAATAACTTTTCAAATGATAGGCAAATGCCTTCATACATGTACGGTACATGTATTACATACACAACTTTTTATATGTGTTTGCTAGCTCGTCTTTATGTGGATTTCTTAGAAATGATAACTGTGTGAGCAACCATATTAGAGCTATTTGGCTGTCCATGGGTAATGTGAAATTATGTTACAGACTAATTATGTTACAGACTATTTGAAAACAAGATTTACACATCTTATGTATTCAAGTAATGTAATACTTTTTGATATTTTTGTTGTTGGTAGATGGGATAGAGAACCTTTTAATTGATTCAACAGGAAGTGTTGATACTACTATATAGGCCGAAGAATCTTCACTCATCCTATTAACAAGTACTGTATCAATGTATCCTATATCAACTAAGAACAGTAAGACAATTAAATCTAAATGACTACATACTAGTAAAAATTTCCTTTATGAACAATTCTGATAACTTATAATGTCAATGTTTATATGCAAAGTTTCCTCCTTCTTTTCTCTTTTTCATTATCTTCCTTTTTTATAATCTTGATTTTATGCAAATTATGCAACAAACTTATTGTTATTTTGTATATTTTGTGAGGATAATTTTTAAAAAGCCATTCATGTCTTTTTCATGATCATCCCACTTCAGATATCTCATTATGTACATGTATGTTTGTATTTTGTAGATTACATAATATTGATTTTATCTTGACATGGAAAATAAATAAATGAATGGATGAAATGTGCATGTACTTGTACTTGGCCTCATTTCTTCTTGTAATTGAAAAAAAAAAAAAAAAAATCTCACCAGGAGTGATTTCATAATAACTTCCCAAATAATGAGGAGGCAATCTTTCCAGACATGCATGGCCTCTTCAATTTCATATATATTCTTAACTCCACTTATAGGCTCCTCGGGGAAACCAGGAAAGTAGAATGACTCAAGTCCATTATGACTGCATCCATGCATCACTCTATATTTCATCAAGATTTTTCCCTTATGGGCTACTTGATCAAAAAACCTGCTTTCTTCTTCATCATCTTCTTGCCTCCTCTCGGCCAATTTCATCCCTTCATCTCTTATCATTACCGCTCCTTCCCCGCCGCGCAACCTGTGATTATTAAACTTATATCCGCGTCCTGGTTGGCCTCAGGCTGGCGCGATATGAGAATCAATATACGGGATCCGAGGCATGAATTTGAAGGGTAATTTGGTTCATCAGCATAGATGCGGTAATAAAGGAAGAGCCTAGCTCCAAGGGTATATTAAAGGCTCTGCAATGATGCTCAGAGTCAATAAAGAACGGGGATGAGTTCATCATGTAGGACACACACTGGATGTTTACCATGGCAACCAGAGGAAAGAACGTATCATGTGATGTTCCCTGTTCCAGCCTTTATGATTTTTGAGGGGAAAATGGGGTTTTCCACAGAAAATCATATATATCATTTCCAGTTATTGTCTATTTAGCCAAAACAGTGGAATGTCAATGGGATGTTCACTTGTGTTTTGTGTACATACATTAGATAAATAAAATATAAAAGTATTACAAAAAATATATAAAGGTACATATGCAAGTTAGGCAAAAACTACATCTACACACTTAGCTTTAACAAATGCTTGACTCAATGATAAATGTGCATGATATGACACAAGGAAGTTTATATTTGTGTCAAGTACATGTACATGTATATATGTACATGGTTCATGTAGGCTTACTGTTGGTGTGTAGTGCTATTCATAATCCATCAAGACTTGTGATATTGATAGGGAAAGAAGATACATGTACTGTACATCTTTTACAATGTATCTCATTTTCATTTTTCAAAACAAACACTTCCGACATGATGTGTTGTTTGAGACTGATAATGGAACTTAAACATAAAGTGGAGCTATGGGAAAAATGAAATATAATTTGTAAGCTTTGTCATTCTGTGTATGTAAATATGACAAGAAATAGTCGAAAGGGTTTACACCAAACTTCAATGACAAATGATTGTGTAGTCCCATGTACAAATTTCTGCGTAGAGTATATGTGACTTCCAGGAAAACTGACTCAGTTTCATATCTTTTAGACGATTCTGAAACCTGACCATACACACCGAGATACATGTACTTGTTACTTGTATGTGATACATATTAAACAAACCTTGATAGAAATTGCTTCCAAAGAGTTTCTTTCACAATGCAATCACATGACCAAAACTCGGCTTTATCTATACTTCTCCAGACAGACCCTGCTATATCTGCAGACTGGAATGTTAAAGACTTCTTTTTGACATACATGTAATAAAGCCATCATAGTTCCAAATGATCATAACAATGGTACTTCCTCATTTTAAAGCAAGTCTGTCATGTTTCCTTAGAAAACAAATTTGAGGAATATGTGTGTTCCCTTTCCTTTAATATGCATGTACATGTACATGTACCGGTAAGTACAACTAGAGAACTAGATTAAAGATGAGATATAAATATGATTGACTTCTTATCATTCTCTGTTGTTCTTTCTTGCTGTTTCTTCTTTTATACAATGTACATTATAGACCATGCAATTCCCTTATCCTACATGTACTTCTTATTCTCAATCTTTCACTCATTTTAATTTTTCTTGTTTTTGGTTTTATCCTATCATCTTCTTTCTACTAACGATTTTTATTTGTTCTCAGTTTTGTGCCCTTTTCTTCAATATCCACATTTTTATATATATATTTGTAGTTCTTTTCATAAATTCATTGAAGTGTCTTCATAATTTATCAATAACAAAGTATGTGGTTTATTAAAGTATTGCAGCCACTCAAAATTCACGTCCATCTTTTTTCTAATTATTCTTCCGAAAATCCTGGTTCTCCCATTCTGTTTCTTTCATTTCAATCACATCAAATAAAGAATAAGTATAAATGAAATAGGAAGTACATACTGAACATGTATCTGAAGTGATTCTCTTTGCATGTACAGCTTCTTTCTGGCTCTTTTAATTCTTTCTTTCATATAACGATGTGTGGGTGTGTGAACAATTGACTATCAACGGAAACTAACGGCCAATTATTACAAAAGAAGAAAAGGAGCTTGTGTGTATTTTGTTCATGAGCAAATATTATAAATAATGGTAGTTTACATTATTGACCTGTTTTTGATTTTCACAACTATATTCCCAGTTGTGCCGTTATATTGTACGTGTGTGTCTTTATTATCATCTTTAGTAGACAGGTGGGGAATTCCCAAATCTTTACCTAGCTGTGTAGCTGTAATAAGCAAAATTTCATGAGCAAATATTATAAATTATTGTAGTTGACATTATTGACCTGTTTCTGATTTCACAACTATATTGCCAGTTGTGCTGTTATATTGCAAATAATGTATGTGTCTTATTATCACCTTTGTTAGACAGGTGGAGATTTCCCAAATCTTTACCTACAGTGTAGCTGTAATAAGCAAAATTTCATGAGCAAATATTATAAAGTACTGTAAGTCCATGTGGACTTAGATGTTTAGTGCTATTTACAATAATACACCAAGAATTGTAATTAATAGGGAAATGAGCAAATATTATCAATCATGGTAGTGTTACATTATTGACCCGTTTCTGATTTTCGCAACTTTATTCCCAGTTGTGCAGTTTTATTGCAAAAACGTGTGTGTCTTATTATCACCTTTATAGACAGGTGGGAAATTCCCTAATCTTTACCTAGCTGTAACAATGAGGTCATGGACCATAGAGATCTTCCTACAAAGCCAAAGTTGGGCTTGATAAAGGAACTACACAATAGGCCTGCCTTCATCAGCTCGAGATTGCCAAATATCCTGCTATTTGAACTATCCCGATCGAGATAATCATCCAGTTTGCAAAATATCCCGTTATTTGTCCGGTGTATCTTCACCAGCCTGAAGACTCGCACTATGCTCGAATGATGAGCAAAATTTCTCGAGCTCGAGTTTCAAGTTTCGAGGTCAAGTCTCGAGCTGATGAAGACGCGATTTGTAACTTCGGGATTCATTCCCAAATTATCAGAAATAGCGGGCTATTTGGCAATCTCGAGCTGGTGAAGCCAGGCCTATAGATATATTAAGAGCTATCCAGGGTTCATATATTTTCCTTTTGATACAGGCCTTACGAGACAGGATGAGGAAGTCGCGAGTGGTATTTTGCAACACCGGTGTCGAGCCAGTCACGAGGAGGGTATTCTGGGCTTGGACTGGGTTTAATACTTTGATTGAAAAACGCCATTTTGCTCATGGACCATGGACTTTGACCTTTGATATAATGTTTCCTTCTTTCATTGTTTCTATCACAATAAAGTATGCAATGTTTTTTTCTTTATTTGTATTGTATGTGATTGTGTTGAAACAGACATTTTGTTTAAATTGGTACATGTACATGCATGTTTATGGGTTATAAATATTGCAGGGAAGCCATTGTTCACCTAGGAAATTCTGTTATCATTGATATATACTTTTGCAAGGGTTTTCTGAAAGAAGGGAACACAATTTAAATCCTCTGCAGTTGTAATCTCATTGTTTTTTCTTTCCTGTCAGTTCTTAAACACAGACCAAACACAGTCAAGTTCTGGAAGCCTTAAAAAAATATTTACAAAATTATTTTCAGAAAGTCAAGTCTATCAGCTTAACTCATCCTTACTTCAGCAGAGTATCCTTACAGTAGGAGAAGTAAACATAGAAATAGAGGTACCGATATAGAAATAGAAATTTTAAAGTCTAGTTGAAAGCTTCAAAACATTTTAAGCAGCCTCTGTCTTGTATGTAAATTGTGTACTATTAATAAGGTGAATGTTGCTCTTCCATCTTGAAGAGCAACATACTTTACTTCATATTGAGGTTCTAAATGAATCCTTGATGAAGATAGATTACAGCAGCTGTTTGCTTTATACTTACTGAGCTCCCATGCGGATGGCATCGTCTGCATGTGAGAGTTTGGAGAGCAGATCGATGAGCTGGATAGAAAAAAATGAACATGTGCATGAGAAATTTCAAATAACTTTGAAATGACATCACTTACACCTCCAAAAAAGGAAATGGAATTGAGAGTGGCTAGCCCCTAGTAAATCTGCATCGAGTCAATGCACGACAAAACATCAATGAACATGATATCATGGTTCAGTCCTGCACAAAAGTTACCATAATAATTAATCATAATCATATCATTAAAATAAATATATACATACTACATTTACTACAATTACTACTACTATACTACTACTACTACTACTAGGACGACGACTACTGCTACTACTACTACTACTTCCTCTTTGCCTCTTCCCTGTTATTCCTAATTTCTCCCAGTTCCCAATATTATGTTTGCATTTCATTCTCTTCATCACATTTTAATCTTTATCTTTAATCTAAGTTTTTAAAAAATAGAGTGTCTATTCATTTTCTTACCGATCCAAAGTTTGACATCTGGAAGAGCCATGCTGGATCAAAGAAGTCTGCTTCTCGTATCTTGAATACCCTAGAACAGGCTCGCAGGAATGTTCGGATGTTTTTCATACACAAGAACTGTTGAAAAAGAGAGAAAAGATATATTTATTTTAACGTAACCTTTAATTATATGTGTACAAAGCCTGTGACATGCTTTGCAATATTAATTTTCAAAAGTGTTTGATAAATAAATAGTGGTGACCGTGATAGTGGTGGTTATTTTACCTGACAGCTAAGAAAGCAATAAATGCTTGTTAGTAAGAAACCAGAAGACCGACGGCTTAAGGTCCTCTCCGAGGGACCTGGTAATGAGGATTAATGCCTTACCAAAGGGCACTAGCGCATCCACTTGGTTTTGAACCCGGGTCATCACCGCATAATGAGACCACTGCTCTACCGACTGAGCTATCGTGCCTCCTCAAAGAAGAGAAATGACAATAAATGATGTAAATCATTAGAATAGTAAAATCCTCCAATAATAACAATAACAGATATCTAGGAGTAGTAAAACAGCCATAGCACTTTAATACAAAGTCACAGATTTGAAGAGAAAAAAAATAATTCTTGATTGAACTAAAATGGTAGTCTGATATTTTAGGATGAAGTTATTGTTACATACTCTCAAAAGCACTCTGTCTTCCCTAATCTTTCTATTAATGGATTAGCTTCACAAAACTACTAATGAGTTTATCATGGCTATTAATAGGTTTTAATTAAGTCTGGGAATGCCCTAATCCATTTAGTAAATGAATCACAATGTTTCAAATTACAGAATGAAATGAGATACGTGGTATTAATCAATCACCACCACTTAATCTAACCACATTTCATTACAGCAGACAAACACACATGATTCTCATATTCATATGGATCAATCGTCGACGTCATCCTAAATCTGTCCACACGCATTTTGACCCCAGTGGTATTAATTAGTCAAAGCAGCATACTGCACTTATAACATGGTGTTCAGGAGTGGATTCTGGTAAATATTTACATCTCATCACAAATCTGACCAGATTGAATTAGCGCTTGTATTATTAAATGGAGATGGACTTGTGACCCAGATTAGGGCCAGCACAACTACTGCTATTTTGTCATAAGGGGCGTTCACACCAACAGAAAAAAAGTGAGATTTAGAAAATGAATTTTGCATCGCGATCGGTTTTGAAGGCGTGTGTGGACAAAATAATTTCACTTATTTCCATTTCACACATGCGCGGTTCAGACTTTTTTTACCGTCGAGCGAGTATTCTCCCTGTGTGTGAATGGTCGCCCAGAGATAAAGAAACACAAATAAGACAGAAATGGAAAGACAAATACAGGGTGACACAGAGAGGTAGAGTCAGAGACTGAGTGATACGAGACAAGGAGAAAGAGAAAGAGAGATAGAAAGAGAGATAAAGAGAAAGAGAAAGAGAAAGAGAGAGAGTCAGAGACAGAGTGGTACGAGACAAGGAGAGACAGAGACAGAGACAGAGACAGAGAAAGACAGAGACAGAGACAGAATCAGAGAGTAATACGTTGGGATGATGACTAGGATGAAGAAGATGTGGGGTGATGAGTCAGAACGCCAAGAATAGTTGGGAAAAACACGACCAAGTGGAGGAGACTGATTGAAATAGGAGTAGCTCATCGATGAGAGGTGACTCGGTGGAGCCAACATGTATCAACTGAATGAATCTCTTGCATGTCGTCTCTCTCCAGAATCTGTTTACAAACATCTTATATGCCACTCTTACTTTCGTCCCATCGCTCTTCATAATCATCTTTCATTTTCTCTACCTCTTTTAAACTTTTTTTTCTTCTTCCTGTATCTATGATTCCAAACTTACATGTATCTATCCAAATCTACACATCCTTAATTCATTTTCCGGTAACCTCTCTTCACAATCACCTTTCATTTTCTCTACCTCTTTAAACTTTTTTTTTCTTCCTGCTGTATCTATGATTACTAGTGTCTATCCAAATCTAATTGTCCTTAATTCATTATCCTGAAAACTTTCCTCATCTCTTTCAGCTTTTACTTTTCTTTTTACTGTATTAAAAAGGCTTTCTGCAACTTGATTCATGGTTATCTCCACACCTCAATCTCCTCAAAATGAAAGCTGTTTCCTACAAGTTCTCCCTCCCTCTATCCATCTCCCCCCCCCCCCCCCCCTCTCTCTCTCTCTCTCTGTCAATCTGTCTGTCTGTCTGTCTGTCTGTCCGTCTCTGTCTCTGTCTCTCTTTCTTTCTCTCTCTCCCCCTCTCTCTCTCTCTCGTCTTTCTCCCTCTCTCTCTCTCCCCCTCTCTCTCGTCTTTCTGTCTTTATCCCCTCCCATCCTCATTATTTCCATCTCTCTCCACTCCCCACTCCCCCTCTCTCTCTCTCTCTCTTTCTTTTCCTAGAGCTCAGTTGTTTCTTGATGAAAGTACAGATGATTGATACAAATGGGAAAGTCTCCGCAGCCAAGCCAACATGAGAGAAACTGAAAGATATTGAAAGTGCACTGCTTATCGACATTGACAGCATCTCATTTTACGGTGTGGTATCTTTTCTCACGGTTTCTCATGCTCCTTCCCATCCCGAGCTAATAGGAAGGTCAGACTCTAGAGAAACGAGAAGACAAGGCTGAATGCAACAAGAAATAACCTCAAAAGTGCAGGATGTGATGGCTGTGATAACGATAGATGAAGAGAAATTGGGATGTAATCAAATCCGGAACCAGGCTAAACAGTACAACATGCACATCTGCAATAAAAACTGGGTTACAGTAAATTACTCACCAAAAAAAAACCAAACAAACAAAATTGAATGTTCAAGTATTACAACACTAAATATAACTGCATTTTGTAATTATTACATAAAGTGTATAATATCATAATTCCATAGATTGTACAAACTAATCAAATAAACTTTTTTTGTCCCATTATGATATTATTTACCAATCATCTGCAATTTGAATTTTGTAAAGATCAACTGTGCTCAGTTTTTGTTTCATTAATGATTTATATCTTGCTGCCCACCCACTTTTGTACCGATTCTCTATTTGATCAGGATTGAATGTGCTCCCTTAAAATTATCAGCCCTGGAGGAATTCGTCATGAGCTGTAACATTCTATAAACACTGGCATGCCAGCACATGGCCGTAGCATAAACAAATGAATCACATGACATGTAACATAACATGTTCCTCCTCATTAGCCCACTGATTCGAGTGTGACATGTTTTTTAGTGTGTTCCCACAAGGCCTGTCCTCATCAGCTCAAGTTTGCCAAATAACCCAATATTTGAACTATCCCGATTGCAAATTAACTGGTTGCGTCTTCATCAGCCTGCAGTTGCAATTAGCGGGATATTTGGTTGAGATAATATCCCTTGAAATCTTGGTCTTGTTTCCAAAATATCCCGCTATTTAGCAAATAGCGAGCTAGTTTGTTATATGCGTATTGGTCTGGTCAAAACGCGATTTCGAGCTTCGGAGTCTGGAAATAGCGGATTATTTGGCAAACTCGTGCTGATGAAGCCAGGTCTACTGATTCAACTGTGACATGTTTTTTGTATGTTCCCATCATAGCAAGCAGGCAAGCCATCACTATAAAGTGATTACTGTATCACTATCAGTGGTGGCACTTGTATGGACTAAAGCAGTGAAGACATTACGGTTATGGTAGATCCATCCAGCCATCTGGATTTCCATAAACCACGAGAACGAAAGAATGAACAAATTATCTTGTAAAGTATGAACAAGCACACAGATACGTGAACATTGTGCTTTTCACATTGGCCTCATTCACACTTGTTCAAAACTAGGATTATGAAGAAGAAGAACAAATTCTTGAAGAACACACAGTGTGAACAGAATCTGAAATGAAAACCCCTCTGAAATCTAGGGCAAAACAGGGATCACATTTTTCAACTTCCCAAAACATACTCGGGGCAATTTGAGTGCAGGGACATTTACATGTAGACAAGTTGTACCCATCACATTGTAAAATGCACTCCATGTACATCACTCATTCTGCCATTCTTCATTATTTCTGCAGGATTTGGCTCCAAGAATACAAATATATAGTCTGTGTTCCTTCCTGTGGTCTGTTTATTCCAGAAAGTAATCAATTGTGAAGTATAGGGCATGCACATGTACAGTACATCCGTAATGATAAATTAAGGTTTAAAACAACAACAAAAAGACATGCAATTGTAAAGTTATGATTAAGAAAAGTACATGTGCAAAATGGGGTTTTGTCCCTTTTTAAAGAGATAATAGAATGGGTGAAGAAGAACAAAAATTGCACCAATTATAATAGATATTGTCCAAGAATTCATGTCTGACTCTGACTAGACAACCACAATGATTGATTGTTATAAACTTCTTGTATCATCTAGGTTCCCAGAATATTGTACCAAACAGGCACAATTCATGTCCATGTAGGCATAGAGAGTTGCACTGTTCATTGTTCAGTATTATGGGTTTACCATCTCGTGTTACTGCCAAATCACTGTATCCGTAACATGCAAATAATCCTAATTTGATGTACAAATGATACATCTTCACATACTCGCCGAGGCAGGCACCCGCTTGCACGCTCGAACCAGTTCCACGAAAATGGATTTGGATTATCCGTCAAATGACTCTCGCTGTGGCCGAGGCATGATTTTTCGGCAAGCCGCTGTTTTCTAAAGATTTTATTGGATTACGAGCTGTTCTTGGCATTCGAGGATATGGTGTGAAATGATACACCATCCAATGGGTTTCTCCGTACTCAATTAACCCTTAGAGTGCATTATTCCATTTCCTTGATTACTTAACGGCACACAGGGGGTTAAGCCTATAATGAACACACGCATCTGGTATGCCAGATGGATGCGATGGCAGGGAAGATTTCTTACTCACTAGGCCTGTCTTCATCAGCTCAAGATTGCCAAATATCCCGCTATTTGAACTATCCCGATCGCCAATTATCCAGTTAATTTGCGTCTTCATCAGCCCGAAGTTGCAATTAGTGGGATATTTGGTCAAGATAATCATCCCAAGATATCTTGGGCTAGTTTGCAAAATATCCCGCTATTTGTCCAGTAGCAGTGCGTCCTCACCAGCCCGAAGACTCGCACTACATGTATGCGCGAACGCTGAGCAAAATTGTATCTCGAGCTAATTTCTGGAGCTTGAGTTTCAAGATTCGAGGTCAAGTCTCCAGCTGATGAAGATGCGATTTGTAATTTCAGGATTATTTCCCAAATCAGAAATAGCGGGCTATTTGACAATCTTGAGCTGATGAAGACAGGCCTACTGACTGGGCAGATACTGTGTAATCCATTTAGCAAGATGTAAAATTTAGGAGGAGTTGAAGTGGCCATAATCCAAGGATTTTCCAGAAATGTATATTTGTGCCACAATATACGTAATAGAAATATATACTGTATGGAGTTTGGGGATGCAATTACATGTAGATTCATGAATTATCATACGTGTATGTGTTTTACCCATGGTGAGACAGAATACCATTGCAAATAGAGGAGGCCTGATGGCTCAGTGGTGAACTTGAAGCAGTGGTCGTGTAAACACAGGATGTGGGGATGGGGGTAGATATGGGAATGGGGTGGGGGTCAACACTATAGTCAATGGTCCTCTGTCAGTACATTAAATACCATTATTAAGTCCAGCATAAAAGACTTAAACCATAGATTCCTTTGCTTGCTCCCTGTCAGTATACTGTACATGTACCGGTACATAAATTGGTTTATTAGCAGGCCATTTAAAAACAAATTATAAAAAATAAATTATTTTGAAAAAAAACTTATGAAACTAATCATTAATCATGATGAGAAGATTTGAGCAGGGTTCCAAGCATCTAGCAGATCAGTTGAATATTTAAAAATAATCTTAAATAGCATCTGTTTAATTTGGCATATAACTAATTGCTTTGTCATTTCTGTCTGTTCTATCTCACTTCTGTTCCTTTGTTTATAATTCAGATGCTTTTACTGTATGTCATCTTATTTTGTTGTGAGTTTTTGTTTCACAAGTGCACCTTGAGCAATTGAATTCACATTAATTAATGTAGGCGTCTTATAAATATCATATTATTATAATCATTATTATTATAATCATTATTATTATTATCATCATTATCATCCTTATTAGTATTATTACTAACATCGTCATTATTATCATTATTAATATTAAACTATTATCATTTTTATTATTATCATTATCATTTTTATTACTATTATTATCATCATTATCATCATTATTATCATTAATATTAAATTATTATTATGTCATTATCATTATTATTATCAATATCATTATAATTATTATCACCATTATCATTATGTAAAATACAGGCCTATATTCCTAAGGAGCTACATGTACATTTACACCGTACCATACTCGGTACCTGTCCATCTGTGTACATGTGTACATGTACATGTATGCGAATTGACCAACCAATGATGAGTTTATGAGGATGAGTGATGAGTTCACAGCTTGATGACGACTTGCTTCATTACCCCCTCAATGGCTTGGCCATTTACCAACAATATTCCTCTTATAAACAACACTATAATGCACTTGTAATTTGTAAGACGCACCTCTTGACCCCCGGGAATGGTGCGTCATGGTTGCGTCATGTCCCCCAAAATCGCGACGCACAGTACCGTCATGGCCGCAAAATATCCGTCACAATACTGACCCATATGTGCGTCATAGTAAGTCACTTTACCACGTTGCGTCATTTGGTGTGTCAATGGGACCGTCACTTTCTCCAAGCTTGTCTGTTCTCAAATGTGCGTCATTGGCTAGTCATTTTTCATGAAATGGTATACAAATAATGAATGGTTATGAGTTCAATAGTGCGAATATTGATATTTTCATGAGTTGAAAGATTAACATTCTATTGAACGAGGCGTCAGCCGAGTTGAATAGAATTAACGTTAATCTTTCAACGAATGAAAATATTTGCACTATTGAACGAATGAAAAACATTCATTATTTGTTTTATACAACATCGAAGAAGATCTAATAGAACGTTAATCAACAAATTATGCTTTACTCCTTATATTAAAGATAAATTAAAGTTGGATTCAAGCCTTCTCGATTACATTGAGATTGCCTTCGCGTACACGCAGGGATACGCGCCGCGCACGACTGAGAGGTACGCAGTCTGCATATAACCAAAAATGCACGGCGCATATAACCAAAAATGCACGACCGTGCAATATACCATCTATTGAATATCATGTGACACACCATCCTACATTCCAATGACAGATCGCACGGTTTGAGGTCAAAC
>JAVYIG010018317.1:0-20904 GCA_035222895.1 Strongylocentrotus droebachiensis | reverse complement strand
GCAACATGTATCAGGGGAGCGGTAACTGGGCAGGCTACGTATGAACATGACTTGACAAAATTCACCAAAGTTAATACAATACAAGATATGTGCATATTAATTCCTTTACCTCTTTAACAAGCTTCTGTAGCTGAGATTTTAAGTCCCCACTGTTAAATTCCGCTTCATATTTTCCCAGTAGGACTTTCAGTTCCGGAACAGAGAGATTTTTAAGTAACTTGCCGTCGAGAAGCACTGACTCTTCGCTGTCCGTCATTTTCGAAAAACGTAAGTCCGTTAAATGCGCTGCGTACGCGCACGTACGTACATACATACGGGGATTACAGACGACTAAAGTACTAGTAGTATGTGGGGACGTTTGGTGCCCCTCACTCCCACCCCGGGGTGTATTTGACTTTTCACCCGGCGATAGGGGGTGCTTAGGGGGTGCCTAAATAACACTGAGTGTGTGGGGGGGGGGGGCAGGCGCGAATACAGGATTTCTGAGGGGTGGGGGACCAAATTTGAAATCAATTTGAAATTTAGTGTGCTGACATGTGAAAATCGTGCCGGCTATTATTTCGCTCAGTGGGGCTGGGGGAGGGGGTGGGGGGGGAGGGGGGGGGGGGGGGGTGAGCACTAATAAAACAAAATTGGCCCTCGAAAGTTTGAAAAATCGCACCCCTCCCCCCCTTGAGCGCCAGGGAGGCGGGGGGGGAGCCTATCTCCCAAAAAAGGTAAAATTAACGTAAAAGCTCAGGGGTTTTATACATAATTAGCATAATAACCTTATTTGTGACACTGGCAGGTCACGAATTTGCGTAGGGTCCAGGGGGCGGAGCCCCCGTAGTGGGGGAGTGGGTGGGGGACCAAATTTGAAATCAATTTGAAATTGAGTGTGCTGACATGTGAAAATCGTGCCGGCTATTATTTCGCTCAGTGGGGCTGGGGGAGGGGGTGGGGGGGGGAGGGGGAAGGGGGGGGGGGGGGGGGGTAGTGAGCACTAATAAAACAAAATTGGCCCTCGAAAGTTTGAAAAATCGCACCCCCCCCCCCCCCCCCCTTGAGTGCCAGGGGGGGGGGGAAGCCTATCTCCCCAAAAAGGTAAAATTAACGTAGAAGCTCAGGGGTTTTATACATAATTAGCATAATTACCTTATTTGTGACACTGGCAGGTCACGAATTTGCGTAGGGTCCAGGGGGCGGAGCCCCCGTAAGCTTAGGGGTTTTGGGCAATAAATAACAGTCAGGTGAGCATTTTTTATACCTTATTTGTGACACTGGCAGGACACAAATTGGTGTTGGGTCCAGGGGGAGGAGCCCCAAGAAGCTCAGGGGTTTTATACATTAAATTATCGTCAGATGAGCATATTTTATATCTTAATTGTGACACTGGCAGGTCACGAATCGGTGTGGGATCCAGGGGGCGGAGCCCCCGGAAGCTCAGGGGTTCTGGGCAATAAATTACTGTCAGATGAGCATGATTTTATACCTTATTTGTGACACTGGCAGGTCACGAATTGACGTGGGGTCCAGGGGGCGGAGCCCCCGGAAGCTCAGGGGTTCTGGGCAATAAATTACTGTCAGATGAGCATAATTTTATACCTTATTTCTGACACTGGCAGGACACAAATTGGTGTTGGGTCCAGGGGGTGGAACCCCAAGAAGCTCAGGGGTTTTATACATTAAATTATCGTCAGATGAGAATATTTTATACCTTATTTGTGACACTGGCAGATCACTTATTGGCGTGGGGTCCAGCGGACGGAGCCCCCGGAAGTTCAGGGGTTTTGGGCAATAAATTACTGTCAGATGAGCATATTTTGATACCTTATTTGTGACACTGGCAGGACACAAATTGGTGTTGGGCCCAGGGGGCGGAGCCCTCAGAAGCTCAGAGGTTTATACATCAATTTATCGTCAGATGAGCATAATTTTATACCTTATTTGTGACACTGGCAGGTCACGAATTGGCGTGGACTCCAGGAGGCGGAGCCCCCGGAGGCTCAGGGTGTTAGGCAATATAGATTACGGTAAGATGAGCATCCAGGCCCCGGCTTAGGGCCATTGGTTGGGTTCGGGGGGCAGAGCCCCGGAAGCTCAGGGCATTTAATTACGTCAGATGAGCATAATTATACCTTATTTGTGACACTGGCAGGTAACTAATTGGCGTGGGGACCAGGGGGCGGAGCCCCCAGAAGCTCAATGGTTTTAGGAATTTTTTAACGGTCGGACAAGCATGCAGGGGCCCGCCTTAGGGCCCCTGGTTGGGTCGAGGGGATGGAGCCCCGGAAACTTAGGGGTTTTAGGCATTTAATTACGGTCAGATGAACATATTTCGATACCTTATTTGTGACACTGGCAGGACACTAATTGGCGTGAGGTTCAGAGGGCCGAGGCCCCAGAAGCTCAGGGGTTTTAAGCATTAAATTACCGTCAGATTAGCATCCAGCCGTCCGCCTTAGGGCCCTATGTGGGGTCCAGGGGCAGAGCCACCAGAAGTCAAGGGGTTTTAGGCATTTAAGTACGGTCTTTCCCTTTTTATTTCCTTCTTTCTTGTCCTTCTTTTTTTTTCCTTTTCTTTTCCCTTCTTTTTTTTCCTTCTTTTTTCCCCTTCTTTTTTTTTCCTTCCCTATTTTTCACTTTTTTTGCCAGGGGGGGGGGGGGGGGGTTGGTGGGGGCATATAGAAATATGACAGAGAATGCCAGGGGTGGGAGCTGCAGCCCGGCAGAGCAGAGTTAGTTAGCTCCTTGCCTTAACTAGCTGTGCTGCGCGGCCCTCCCCTTAATAATTATATAATATTGACTGGGCTCCCAAGCTAGACTCATATTGCCCCGAGTCAAAGACGAGGGCAATATGGGTCTTGTGAGGGCAATAAATGTGGTATCTCCCAAAAGTTAAGCCAGTCAATATTGTTTTTGTTATCCAAATCAGACATCTAGAGCAAATACATTAATCAATCATGACAATTTCAAAGAACTGAAGAAACCTTGTCAAACCAGCACTGTGCATCCAGTGCTTGACGAAATTTTCGATACACTGCAAACAGTGTGCCTTTGGTGTGATATTACGTCACAATAGACTGCGCGCAAAGTGCGCAGGTTCTCGTATGCATACTAGATGCGCAATGAAAATGAAAAAATACGGCGCGGTGAATATGGTATTGATTGGCCTTTGATTGGTCAAATTTGCGGGCATGAAATTCACTACGGACTGCCGGGTGTGGTGAAAATATTGACCGGGCGCGACTTTGCGTTTTACACCCTGGCCTGGACATTTTCCCGGTAAATAGCAATGAAACTGCTTGAATGAGTCTAGTCTACGCTCCTCGATCGGGCGCGCCAGTTCCAAATCGAATCGTACATGCACAGACGTACGTCGATGCAGCATTTATACACACCGTACGCAGCTGCAATACTGAAGATTAAGGGAGAAGATATAGGATTTCAAGTTCAGAACAACAAGTTAAGAAGCTTGCTGCACGATGGAATTCATCGAGGATGATGACGGAGTGGCAATGCAGACGCCTTTGCGGGTATGAATACTGTAAATCCAGTTTTGAATTGTAGTTATATGAGTACGATTAACTGTAACTGTTAGGCATCCATAGTTAGCAAAACTAAGAGTAAGACTAAGTGAGTCGCTGCACAGTGTCACATTGTCACTGTCAGTACTGTCTGTCAGTCAACATTAACAACAGCAATGTCAATTGGACTAGCTAAGCATAAGTAACAATGTAAACAAACATAACGTTAGATCTAACGTTATGTAGTCTAGGACTGCAGGAGGGCCTAACTTAAGGTGTAACTTACTAACTTAATACAGTTCATGAGTTAACTTAGGAGTTATGAATATGAAGTAGATCTAGCCCTGTGCTAAACAAGTTCTCCAATAAAGTCTACTAAAGCTAACTTTACTACTTCTACTATCTACTATTATCTACTATCTACGTGCATTCAGCTAACGTGAAGTAACAATAAAACCTATGTTGCTCTTTTTTATTTTTCCTCTTAAGCCACGCCATTATTAGTGATTGTGCGCTGCAGCTATTAAACGTGACGTCACCATATGAAATTGCACCATCCAAGTAACTACTTCGTTTTCAATAATTGTAACGTCACAATAACTTCAAGTAACAACTTGGATTGGGATATGTAAATTCTAGATGTTCGACTTTGTACAGGTAAATGATTATATTAGTGTTACGGTAGGCCTACTGTTTTCTTGAAATTCAAACATTTTTAAGTTTTCATGTTAGTTGTGCACCAGCACCACATAAATGCTTGGGAAATTTCATATTTGCACTCGTTTCAAGCTTCAATTGCCAAGATGCAGTTTACAAGTACATGTACTAGTATATTATAAAAAATGGTGAATAAATCACAATATCTCTGTGGAGTATCTAAATAATAATTATAATATTGGATGATCAATTTTCGCGAAATACGTGAAATATTGTTACTCGCTGAAGAAAAATATTTTCACGTATCATCCATTATTATGTGTATTCAGTTCGTTATCTCCAAAGTAAAGTGCGGTGCACGCCTCTGCGCCCATGAATCCGCCTATGTTCAGATCTCTTTTTATCTACATGTGCATGTATTTTCAAATAAAAATTTCTTATAGTCATTTCTTGCATCTAAATCTTAACACACTGTCAAATTATCTGTTCAAATTTCTACTATTGTTTGCTTTCACTTTTACTACATATTTCTTCTTTATATAACTATTTATGCATAGTCATACTCCTGTATCTTTTGTATTACTTCTCTGACATTGAAGGATTATATTACCTTCACGAAATATGTGATCTCTTTTTATCTACATGTGCATGTATTTTCAAATAAAAATTTCTTATAGTCATTTCTTGCATCTAAATCTTAACACACTGTCAAATTATCTGTTCAAATTTCTACTATTGTTTGCTTTCACTTTTACTACATATTTCTTCTTTATATAACTATTTATGCATACACATACTCCTGTATCTTTTGTATTACTTCTCTGACATTGAAGGATTAGATTACCTTCACGAAAAAAAAAAGGTATATTATGAATGTAAAGCAGTAAATAAAGTGCAAATGAATTCATGTAAAACTGGTGTATAATTTCCTTTATATGTTATGTGTCTGTACATTACACTAGACAAAGTGATGAATGGAAAAAGAGAGAAAGAGAGGTCTTATAAACAAATATCATGAATTTAAAATGAGAAAGAGAGAAAGGGAGAGAGAGACAGAGGTCTTAGAAACAAATATGAATTCAAGAAGTGAGAAAGAGAGGGGGTCTTAGAAACAAATATCATGAATTGAGAGCTAGAGAGAGAGAGGTCTTAGAAACAAATATCAAGAAATGAGAAAGAGAGGGGGGGGGGTCTTAGAAACAAATATGAAGAGAGAGAGAGAGAGGCCCTAAGAAACAAATATGAAGAGGGGGTTAATGAGAGAGAAAGAAAGAGGGGTCTGAGAAATACATACGAGAGAGAGAGTGGGTCGAGAGAGAGAGAGGTCTTAGAAAACAAATATGAAGAGAGATGAGGGGGGGGGGGGAGGTCTTAGAAAACAAATATGAAGGGAGAGGGGTCAAGAGAATTAGAGAAATTAGGTCTTAGAAACAAATGACATGAATTTAAAAAATGAAAGACGTGATCCCACAATAATAGAAAATGGTACGAGTGCAATATTTAAATCACAGTTTATGTATTACATTACCATTACACATATTATGTCGAGTGTAGTCTGTGTATGTGTCGATATGTGTACACGTGTGTTAGGGGGGGGGGGGGGTCCGAATCAGCAAATGGTTTGAAAGTAGGCTACACGTCAAAAATTGAAACCCTGAAGAAGGCGGAATTAAACCACAAAAACCATAATATTATTTGGTTTCTCTCTTTCCTTACTTTGATTAATTCCTTCTCTAATTTCTCTCTTTCTTTCAAGTTAGTTTTTGTTTTCTCTCTCTGCTTATGACATTCTTTGTTTCCTCTCTGTTCTTTAATTATTTATTGTTTTTCTCTATTTCCTTCTGTTGTTATTCGTTGTTTTTCTCTCACTCGTACGTCTCGATACAAAAGTACATGTACCGCGTACCTCGACACTGGACATATAGGATGTACGTTGAGCATTGCAGAAGAGCTACGTGCGCGCGCAATATCTTGTCATGGATAGACTTTTCCCAGTCGGTTCCTTGAAATTTATTGGGAAAAGGTCCAGGCCAGGGTGTAAAACGCAAAGTCGCTGACCGCGCGTAGTATGATGTCTTTGTACGCACGCGCGAAGCTATGGCAATTTATATACGCGGCGCGCGGCCTGCACCATATCATACATGATTGTACACCAAACAAGTTTCGAAAGAGCGATCGATGAGAATTACGTTACGGTACCGTATTTCATCTGTCTTTGAATTTAATTTCTGAGCTAACGAAGGATGCGGTATATAAATCAAATGTTGACTGCTTCTTTTTCGCGTCACGGTAAAAAAAACATGGCCCTCGGTGATCTCGCAACTGCGCCATGCCCCTCGACAGTCGTCTCAGTTGCAAACTCAATTCGGGCCATAGTTTTTACCGTGCCCCTCAAAGCAGTCAACATTTGTATAATATTTACTGAATAGCTCTTTTAGGATTACAAGAAGTGTGATTTTGTAAAACCACTGCTCAGATGTCTGATACGGGTAATAATTTTGTTTATATTTATGGATTTTGTGTCTTTTAGCTTATGACTGTGTATACACCTTCTACTGAATAAAAGGATATCCACTCCCTTTCTGTCTACCTTTCTGTCTGCTCTCTCTCTCTCTCTCTCTCTCTCACTTCCTTCTCTCTGTCGCTCTTCATCTACTTAAACCTCCCCTAATATCTCCTCCTCTTATTCTATATTTGATTCATTTATAATTAGATTTCATCTCACATGAATTTTGATTGCATCTAAATTGTTTGCTTTTATTTGGAGGATGGTCATTTAAACTGTTGACCTATTTCTCATAAATTCATTTATAAACTTTCCATCCCTTTACATTACAATGTATTACCTCAATGATATACATTAAAAGCTTGTCATTTATTCGTATGGCAAGATAAAGATTGTTATCAAATAAATGCTGTCTATATTTCATTCAATGATGTATAGGCCTAATGTACGTCTCAAATGTCTTGCCATTATGGCGACCACATCACAAGCCTAATGCTTAAAGGTAATACAAAGTTTTGGGAAATTTTGAAAAGTGGCTGAATAGTGATTATTTACAATATTGATATATTTGGATGCCACTGTAGATGTATTATAAGCACTAGAAAATTTAGCCCCTAAAACACTTCTGTTTTCGAGAAAAATTCAATATAAAAATTTACCGGTGCTCCCGGTAAATGTTGATAAATTTCAAATAGCACCTTCGGCCATACAATGATAGCTGCGACCATGCAAATCTCGGAATACGTAGTTGTGATATATAATTTCCAAACGGGAATAGCCAACTGGTCGATTTTAGTCAAGAAACATTGTTTTATAGCTTAATTCATATCTTGACCTTGAGAGGGAGCTATACAACATAGACAGTTTATTATTTACAATTTCATCACTTTAGACTCCATTTCAACCGCGAAAACGATCACAGAATATTGTAGGATCGCATAAGCTTCCAATATGCTCATTTGAACCAAATTCATGACGATATACCAAAACTTTGCATTACCTTTAAATACATGTAGAATTCCACCTCCTTCCTCTACATAGGATTTGAAATGTAATCATTGATTGTACTGTTAATGTATTGTATTGAATTGATTCAAAAAATAATTAAAATACTTCAAATCTTATTGTCCTTTTTTCTAATATGAATTGCCTTTCCTAAAATTCCTTTAAATTTAATTCAGTATTCTGTTCATGTGTAATTAACAAGGAAAATATAGGTATAATTCTAGATCTACTTTGGACTAATATCAACAACAATGGTGTCGCTAGTCGCTGCACAATTTGGATAGGGGGGCCAGGGTCGGGGTAGTTCCTAATTTGCCCTAACATTTTCCAACAAGCCACATATTGTGTCCTAAAGTATGATTGAAACTTGAGGAATATGCTTTTAATAGACTTAGTAAGAAATTCTAATTTTGTAATAATTTTGTTTTAAATAACCCAGAGCTCTTTTGCAGCTGTTAATAATACATAATCACTCTTTAATGATATTTGGTTTCATGTATTTTTTTTATTGCAATGCAGTACAAAATAAAAATACAACACTAAACATTTATGCAAGATGAGATTTTACGAGAATCATTCAGATTATGATGAATCCTCAGACTTCACTATAAGCAGAAACGTAAAACAAAAGAAGACAAAAATCTTCGTAGAAACTTTTCCTCGTCTCATCGTCCTCATCTAAGACGGGATTTTCTTTAGAATTTAAGGGATATGAGGAGAGGAGGGGACTGCCCCATGACCCCTCTTGAAACCCGAGTGGGATACCTTTATTATACAAATCCTAAAATATTCCCCTCCCCATTCTCTATGTGACGCCTGTTTTTTTTCTTTTCCAGTGTTTGCTTGTCAGCCAACTGTAGGGACATTATGTCCCCTCTTTTGAAAAATCATGGATCGAATCGTTTTTTGGAGTAATTTTAGAGATACCAATATATGTATTTCTTTGGTACATGTGGAAAGATTACTTCGAATTATCTTGTCATCGCGTCCGGGCGGGTGGTCGCGTTACAAAACCTTTCGTAAAGCAAAAACGATGACCATGATTGATTGATTGATTTTTATTCGACAAGCTTCCAACATACAACAATATACAATAATAACAGATCAAAAATAAGTCAGCTTGAACAGGATAACCCACGAAAGCTCGAGAGCTTATTTCCAGTGGGGTCCCTAAGCCCATGGGAAAATTCAGTTTAATAAGGACAAGACCCTACGCAGATTTGCCCTAGCATAGTGTTTTCACAAAATGTCGGGTAAAGTGGACCAGATCATTAATTTTGTAAATGAGAGGGGTTTATTTCACAAACATTACCCCTGATATTTCGTGAATAAAGGGGCATGTTTTCACAACAGTCGGGTAACGCGACCTCGCGACCTGACGCCATTGACCTGATGATTCAAAATAAGCCCAAATGGAAACACTTGGCCATTTATTGCTCATATTGTACAGGCTGAATTGAAAAAAGGTACATAATGTATGTTTTATCATAAAGAGCTTAGTTTGAACATATTTTCTTCAAATTGCTGTTTCACTTCCGAATTCCAACATCATTTATAATACCATTTACATGTAAACATGCATACATACAGCAGAGAGAGTAATGCCAAAAGATAGAAAAACAGCTACGTACAGCTACAGTGTACGATCACCATCATTGCAATGACGAACCTTTGTCATTGCCTTGTTTTCGTTCACGTTATTGCAATGACGAACCTTCGTCATTGCCTTGTTTTCGTTCACATTCTGCCCCATTAATATACTTTTCCTTATCCTCGTCCGGAAATCGCATTCGTTTTGCACACAGTGCTTGTGATTCCTAGTTAGGTGCTTTTCTCATGTCCTTTTCCTTTCAAATTTCGTAGGCATCATCTCTAGCATCTCATTCAGGTCACTACATTCTTCGATTTTCGAAATCACTCATGCATGACCGTCCAGGCGCCATTTTGTCCGTTTCTGGTCCATTTGAAGGCCTTCCTATCTTCCTTCCTATCTCCACTATCCTAGATCCTAAAAATTTCTAACAAATTCCTCTAGATAGTCTGAGAGATGTTCTTTCATCTGCGACGTATAACTTGACCTTCAAAATGCCATCTTCGTACTCAAAATTCAAATCTGAAACCGACTCCGTCAAAAATCTCTCAAGTTCTTGAAAAATTGACCCCTAAATAATCTAAAACTGCCATAACTTTCTCATATGAATTCCGTTTTGCATTTAAATCTCACAGTATCTTTATCTTACAATTGCACATAGCCATGCCAAATTTCACGCTCCAATTGCTTTGCAAAACATAAATAGCGCCCTCTAAAGTTCTTGGAATTGGCTGTCTTTCTGTGGCCGTATCTCCATTTTGGCTTGGCAAATCCGTACCCTTTTTGCAATGACGACCCTTCGTCATTGCCTTGTTTTCGTTCACATTCTGCCCCATTAATATTCTCCTTTTCCTCCTTTTCCTCCTTATCGTCAGGAAATCGCATTCGTTTTGCACGTAGTGTTTGTGATTCCTAGTTAGGTGCTTTCCTCATGTCCTTTTCCTTTCAAATTTCATAGGCATAGTCTCTAACATCTCATCAAGGTCACTACATTCTTCGATTTTGGAAATCACTCATGCATGACCGTACAGGCGCCATTTTGTCCGTTTCTGGTCCATTTTAAGGCCTTTATATCTTCCTTCCTATCTCCACTATCCTTCATCCTACAAACTTCTAACAAATTCCTCTAGATAGTCTGAGAGATGTTCTTTCATCTGCGACACATGACTTAACCTTCAAAATGCCATCTTCATACTCGAAATTCAGATCTAAAACCGACTCCGTCAAAAATCTCTCAAGTTCTTGAAAAATGGACCCCTAAATAATCTAAAACTGCCATAACTTTCTCATATAAATTCGGTTTTGTATTTAAATCTCACAGTATCTTTATCTCATAATTGCACATAGCCATGCTAAATTTCACGCTCCAATGGCTTTGCACAACATAAATAGCGCCCTCTAAAGTTCTGGGAATTGGCTTTCTCTCTGTGGCCGTATCTCCATAATGGCTTAGCAAACCCGTACCCTTTTTTGGATTTAGATACTTGAAGATATGCCCTTTCCAGCCATATACAACATTATATACCCTTACACTGACCAAATTCGAGAAAAATGCCCTCCAAATTTGCCATTTTCGAGAAAATTCCAAAATAACTTCAACTTGCTTTAAAATGGCGATCTTTATACCTATATCAATGAAACTTGGCAGATATATGTATCCATATACGTGACAACTGTTTGCCAAGTTTGGTAACATTCAAATATGTCAGCGCAAAGTTATCGCCAAAAATGATGAATTTACTATGCATTACGTAATAGCGCCTTTAATGCGTGCAGTACATTGCGTGCAGATGACAATGGTGTCAAACTGACCGCAATGAAGTGCCCTTTCGAATGATACCAAGTATGGTATATGTTTACACAGAAAATTGTGAGTAAATCGCATTTGAACAAGGGTCACTATACGAATTCCGCCCGATTATAACACTTATCGACCATGACGTCATTTTTTTCAGACTACTTTTCGCCCCCTAAACATCCTTTTTTTTCCTTGAAAATTTGCAATGACATTCCGAGATGCAATACGCAGGGCACCTCGTGGCCTGATTTTTGAAATTGGTCAAGGGGGCCATTTAAGACGCCATTTTGTCCTTTAAATCTATTTTACATCACATGTTTCGATAGGATTATCATAGAAAAAAAGAGAGTAGTTTACACTAACGACCATGAAATTCTCTTTCCAATGATACCATATACGGCCCATAAAGAGACATAAAGAGAGAGAGAAAAAACAATTTAATTCCGGTCATAATACAGATCCTCTACGTTTTCCGCCCATGCATTACACGCATTGTCTATGGGGCAAATCGGGTTCACGCTTTTGACCCCTAGAACGATCTTGATTGCAATGACGAACGTGCAACTAATCCCATTTGTTTTTGCACGCAGTGCTTGCGAGCCCTTTCTAGGTTGTTTCCCCTATCCCAATTTCTTTCAAACATCGTAGGCATAGTCACTACCATCCCATCAAGGTCACTATTGAGGCCTTTCTTTCGCCCTACCTGTCTCCAATATTACAGAAGCTAAAGACTTCGTACAAATTGCTCTGGATAGTCCGAGAGAAGCTCTTTCGTTCGACACGTAGAAACACGGCGTCATTGCACGCACATCGTTGTGACACGATTGCATTTCTAGTTTGGATTTAGATACTTGAAGATATGCCCTTTCCAGCCATATACAAAATTATATACCCTAACACTGACCGACTTTGAGAAAAATGCCCTCCAAATTCGCCATTTTCAAGAAAATTCCAAAATAACTTCAACTTGCTCTAAAATAGCGATCTTTATATCTACGTCGTTGAAACTTGGCAGACACATGTATCCATAAACGTGACAACTGTCTGCCAAATTTGGTAAATTTTAATAACGTCAGCGCGAAGTTATCGCTAAAAATGATGAATTTGCTATGCATTACGTAATAGCGCCCTTAATGCGTGCAGTACATTGCGTGCAGATGACAATGGTGTTAAACTGACCGCAATGAAGTGCCCTTTCGAATGATACCAAGTATGGTATATGTTTACACAGAAAATCGTGAGTAAATCGCATTTGAACAAGGGTCACTATACGAATTCCGCCCGATTATAACACTTATCGGCCATGACGTCATTTTTTCAGACTACTTTTCGCCCCCTAAACATCGTTTTTTTTCCTTGAAAATTTGCAATGACATTCCGAGATGCAATACGCAGGGCACCTCGTGGCCTGATTTTTGAAATTGGTCAAGGGGGCCATTTAAGACGCCATTTTGTCCTTTAAATCTATTTTACATCACATGTTTCGATAGGATTATCATAGAAAAAAAGAGAGTAGTTTACAATAACGACCATGAAATTCTCTTTCCAATGATACCATATACGGCCCATAAAGAGACATAAAGAGAGAGAGAAAAAACAATTTAACTCCGGTCATAATACAGATCCTGTACGTTTTCCGCCCATGCATTACACGCATTGTCTATGGGGCAAATCGGGTTCACGCTTTTGACCCCTAGAACGATCTTGATTGCAATGACGAACATGCAACTAATCCCATTTGTTTTTGCACGCAGTGCTTGCGAGCCCTTTCTAGACGCAATGTTCCCGGAACCACCGGTAGGTGGCGCACCACACGACTAATGCTTTAACGGAACACTCTCAATTACTTTCGTAGTAAAATACCTGGTAATGACCTAAAATGCCCCAGATATGTATGTTGTAGCCAACATTTTGACATTGTATCGCATGGAACGCCTTAGAATGGTTTGAAGGAGGGTTAAAACGCTGAAAAACATACGAAACAGTATATATCTGAGCCAAAAAGTGAATTTTATTATTTTATTTAAATGAGCTGTGACGTCACACAGAACGTCATCTTCGGCATCATAGGTCTTGGAAGCAACGTCTTCGGAAGCATTCGGATGCTCGGAAATGTCACCCAAACAAAATTGGGCTTAATTGCAGAATACCCTACCATATTGTTAGTCTTCATATATTAGCCGTAGATATAGATTGTGATTTTATTATTTGCGATAACGGTGATACAGGTATTGAAGATTGTATAATGCAAGTGTTTGAATTCATTTGGTGGATGAAAAGTTGAATTCTACGCCGTTTTGTGCGCCATTGCAGCGCTGAGTTTGATGTGTTTGTCGCTAATTTGTGACAAATCTAGATGGTTTTCCTGATGGTATTTCATGCAAAATGTCTGTTAAATTGATAAGCACTGATTCTTGTCCTTACCTTTGTCTTGTTTATTGTCTGTTATAGTCATTTAATAGATGAATTACTTGAATTCTAAGCCCATTTCAGTAACACAAAATGTCCAGCCCGCTCATAGTCCCACACACGTATTTGTTTGTACCTTGTGCCCTCTTTTACACTGCTAGTCTGCTTTCAAAGACCCTATTAGATATTTCAATCAACAAGCAATGTCTCGTTCTAAAAATACAAAAGAAAAATAATAGTTTTGTGCTTTTTTAATCAACAAGTGCAGACACTATCCCAACATTCACTTCCAACATCAAAATCAGTAGGTGAGAGGATGTATTCCCCGTATGGGTAATGCATCCTCTCACCACCAGAATCCTTCATCAACAACAGTCATCCTCCAAGCACAGGAACATTACACAAAATTATGTGCAACATCAAAACAGTTCAAGACATGTACCAGTAGGCCTACATTAAAATCCCTTCAGCATGCCTTCAACAAACACCACATTATCGCACATCAAATAAGCACAATTCCAACACGTAAAAAAAAACCCGAAGCGCCCTACGAAGTTATTTAGAATTTTCATTATTGTTGGGATATCCATGCATAATAGGATTTGCACATGTCTATACCCATCATGCTTCCACCCCCCCCCCCCGGATGCACCACAACATGTATAAATCTACAGGTAGCCCCTTTCATCTGGCCAGACGCAACACATGGCATCTATCTCTAGTTCCGAAAAACTCTGGGTTCTTTCCCCTATCCCAATTTCTTTCAAACTTCGTAGGCATAGTCACTACCATCCCATCAAGGTCACTATTGAGGCCTTTCTTTCGCCCTACCTGTCTCCAATATCACAGAAGCTCAAGACTACGTACAAATTGCTCTGGATAGTCCGAGAGAAGCTCTTTCGTTCGACACGTAGAAACACGGCGTCATTGCACGCACATCGTTGTGACACGATTGCATTTCTAGTTGCAATGACGACCTTCGTCATTGCCTTGTTTTCGTTCACATTATTAATATTCTTACTTCTTCCTAGCGTCCGTAATCCCATTCGTTTTGCACGTAGTGTTTGTGGATCCTATCTAGGTCCTTTACTCTTGCTCGATTCCTTTCAAACTTCGTAGGCGTAATCTCTGATATCCAATCTAGGTCACCTACTTTTTCGTTTTCTGAAATCACTCATGCGTAACCGTCCAGGCGCCATTTTGTCCGTTTCTGGTACATTTTAAGGCCTTTCTTTCTTCCTTCCTATCTCCACTATCCTAGATCCTACAAACTTCTAACAAATTCCTCTAGATAGTCTAAGAGATGTTCTTTAATCTGCGACGCATAACCTGCCCTTCAAAATGCCATCTTCGTATTCAAAATTCAAATCTGAAACCGAGTCCGTCAATAATCTTTAACATTCTTGAAAAATGGACCCCCTAAAAATCTAAAACTGCCATAACTTTCTCATATAAATTCTGTTTCGTCTCATTTTCACACAGTATCTTTATCTTATTATTGCACATAGCCATGCCGAATTTCACGCCCGAATAACTATGCAAAACATAAATAGCGCCCTCTAAAGTTCTGGGAATTGGCTTTCTTTCTGTGGCCGTATCTGCATTATGGCTTGGCAGACCCGTACCCTTTTTGGGATTTAGATGCTTGAACATATGCCCTTTCCAGCCATATACAAAATTATATACCCTAACACTGACTGACTTTGCGAAAAATGCCCTCCAAATTTGCAGTTTTCAAGAAAATTCCAAAATAACTTCAACTTGCTCTAAAATGGCGATCTTTATACCTACATCAATGAAACTTGGCAGAAATATGTATCCATATACGTGACAACTGTTTGCCAAGTTTGGTAAAATTAAAATATGTCAGCGCAAAGTTATGGCCAAAAATGATGAATTTACTATGCATTACGTAATAGCGCGTTTAATGCGTGCAATACATTGCGCGCAGATAACAGTAGGGTCAAACTGACCGCAATGAAGTGCCCTTTCGAATTATACCAAGTATAGTATATGTTCACACAGAAAATTGTGAGTAAATCACATTTGAACAAAGGTCACTTTACGAATTCCGCCGAGTTTCCGCCCGAATCTAACACATAGACGTCATTTTTTCAGACTACTTTTCGCCCCTTAAACGTCCTTCTTTTCCCTTAAAAATTTGCAGTGACATGCCGAGTTCCAATACGCAGGGCACCTCGTGACCGGATTTTTGAAATTGGTCAAGGGGGCCATGTAAGACGCCATTTGTACTATAAATCTATTTTACATCACGTGTTTCGATAGAATTATCATAGAAAAAGAGAGAGTAGTTTACATTAACAACCATGAAATTCTCTTTCTAATGATACCAAATACGGCCCATAAAGAGACATAAAGAGAGAGAGAAAAAACAATTTAACTCCGGTCATAATACAGATCCTGTACGTTTTTCGCCCATGCATTACACGCATTGTCTATAGGGCATATCGGGTTCACGCTGTTGACCCCCCAGAACGATCTTGATTGCAATGACGAACATGCACCAAATCCCATTGGTTTTTGCACGCAGTGCTTGCGAGCCCTTTCTAGGTTCTTTCCCCTATCCCATTTTCTTTCAAACTTCGTAGGCATAGTCACTACCATCCCATCAAGGTCACTGTTGAGGACTTTCTTTCGCCCTACCTATCTCCAATATCACAGAAGCTACAGACTTCGTACAAATTGCTCTGGATAGTCCGGGAGAAGCTCTTTCGTTTGACACGTAGAAACATGGCGTCATTGCACGCACATCGTTGTGACACGATTGCATTTCTAGTTAATATTCTTACTTCTTCCTAGCGTCCGAAATCCCATTCGTTTTGCACGTAGTGCTTGTGGACCCTATCTAGATCCTTTACTCTTGCTCGATTCCTTTCAAACTTCGTAGGCGTAATCTCTGATATCCAATCTAGGTCACCTACTTTTTCGTTTTCTGAAATCACTCATGCGTAAACGTCCAGGCGCCATTTTGTCCGTTTCTGGTCCATTTTAAGGCCTTTCTATCTTCCTTACTATCTCCACTATCCTAGATCCTACAAACTTCTAACAAATTCCTCTAGATAGTCTTAGAGATGTCCTTTCATCTGCGACGCATAACCTGCCCTTCAAAATGCCATCTTCATACTCAAAATTCAAATCTGAAACCGTCTACGTCAACAATCTCTCAAATTCTTGAAAAATTGACCCCTACATAATCTAAAACTGCCATAACTTTCTCATATAAATTCCGTTTTGTATTTAAATCACACGGTATCTTTATCTCATAATTGCACATAGCCATGCCAAATTTCACGCTCCAATGGTTTTGCACTACATAAATAGCGCCCTCTAAAGTTCTGGGAATTGGCTTTCTTTCTGTGGCCGTATCTCCATTATGGCTTGGCAGATCCGTACCCTTTTTTGGATTTAGATACTTGAGGATATGCCCTTTCCAGCCATATACAAAATTATATACCCTAACACTGACCGACTTTGAGAAAAATGCCCTCAAAATTCGCCATTTTCAAGATGGCGAATTTTCAACTTGCTCTCAAATGGCGATCTTTGTACCAACGTCAATGAAATTTGGCAGACATATGTATCAATATACGTGACAACTGTCTGCCAAGTTTGGCAAAATTCAAATATGTCAGCGCAAAGTTATCTCCAAAAATGATGAATTTACTATGCATTACGTAATAGCGCGTTTAATGCGTGCAATACATTGCGCGCAAATGACATTGGTGTCAAACTGACCGCAATGAAGTGCCCTTTCGAATGATACCAAGTATGGTATATGTTCACACAGAAAATGGTGAGTAAATCGCATTTGAACAAGGGTCACTTTACGAATTCCGCCGAGTTTCCGCCCGATTATAACACTTATCGACCATGACGTCATTTTTTCAGACTACTTTTCGCCCCCTTAACATCCTTTTTTTTCCTTGAGAATTTGCAATGACATTCCGAGATGCAATACGCAGGGCACCTCGTGGCCGGATTCTTGAAATTAGTCAAGGGGGCCATTTAAGACGCCATTTTGTCCTTTAAATCTATTTTACATCACATGTTTCGATAGGATTATCATAGGAAAAATGAGAGTGGTTTACAATAACAACCATGAAATTCTCTTTCCAATGATACCATATACGGCCCATAAAGAGACATAAAGAGAGAGAGAAAAAACAATTTAACTCCGGTCAGAATACAGATCCTGTACGTTTTCCGCCCATGCATTACACGCATTGTCTATGGCGCAAATCGGGTTCACGCCTTTGACCCCTAGAACGATCTTGATTGCAATGACGAACATGCAACTAATCCCATTGGTTTTTGCACGCAGTGCTTGCGAGCCCTTTCTAGGTTCTTTCCCCTATCCCAATTTCTTTCAAACTTCGTAGGCATAGTCACTACCATCCCATCAAGGTCACTATTGAGGCCTTTCTTTCGCCCTACCTGTCTCCAATATTACAGAAGCTCAAGACTACGTACAAAAAATTGCTCTGGATACTATAGTCCGAGAGAAGCTCTTTCGTTCGACACGTAGAAACACGGCGTCATTGCACGCACATCGTTGTGACACGATTGCATTTCTAGTTTTTCATACATAATTATACAAAGATTCAAATTCAACATTGCCCCCTCAAAGGCTCAAAGTCCACTGACTTTGATATGACAAAGGACAAAAAAGGCACAATCCGATATACAATTATTCACCGGTAATTCGTTTTTAAAAGGTTTTTTACGAGAAAAAAAGGCTCAAAGTCCACTGACTATAATGTGACAAAGGACCACAAAAAAAGGCACAATATATTCATTCTTCAGTCTTCCCTGTAATCTGTTAGTCCAATCTTTTTCATGAGAAAAAAACAGTATTTGAGTCTTTTTAAGCTTAGATCAAATATATTGAGTATTTCAGCTTTACCAAAACTGACATGTATATGATTTTTAGCAACCGATCCTAAATCCTAATGATGAAGGTACAATGTACTATGTCCCTTTTGCAGCCAACCTCAAATTCTGTAGAACTTTGCAGGAATTATGAATATGTCATGTATGTCCTAGCTGTAAAATTTAAATGTTAGCAGTGTCCTAATATTCAAAGTAAACCTGTTTACTTGCTAGACTTCACTGTCAGACACTATTGAGTGACTGACTATTTTTTTTTCTTTTTTGATAATAACATACATAATATGAGCTGTAAAGGGTACATGAGCATTTGTCTACATCAATAACCCACTTATTGTAATGGCCAAAATTAAACTGATTGAATCTTTGAGCAGCATAAAACGTATGACCATTCAGTACAATGGTCTGAAAATCAAGACTATTACTTATTGGCTCTATAGCTCCTAAGTCGATTTGACAACTAATAGTCGTTATTTTCCCACTTGAAGACATTTTCAAGCCCCACCTTTTTTATGGAAGTTCTAAATTAGTATTATCTTTCAGATGCCGCAGGAATGTAACCTTTTCATTTTTGGGCCGGCAAATTGGACATAGTACCTTTAAGTACAGCAAAAAAGTGCATACTATATACTTTTGGGACAGGTTGAACGTCATTCACCACACACAATAATGGAATGTATATTATAACCAGGCGCGTACGCAGGGGGGGTGTTTGGGGGGTTAAACCCCGCCCCCCTTTGGGATTTTTTTGTTTTTTTGTTTTTTTTTAATTATTATTTAAAAAAAAAAAAAAAAAAAAAAAAAAAAATTCCCATGGATGACCTAAACAAGTGACCTCACCCCCCCCCCAACGGAGCAACATGTCAAATTTTCAAATTTCGAGACAAAAAAAAAAAAAAAAGTGTCCTCTTACCCCCCCCCCCCCCCCCCCCCCCCCCCACCCCCCCCCCCCCCCCCCCCCCCCCCCCGCTTATTCAGCGGCTGGCTGAGTCGTTGCGAAATTTTCGGACCGATTTATAAATGTTAAAACCCCCCCCTTGAAAAAATCCTGCGTACGCGCCTGATTATAACAATGCAACTCCTTCCATTTTTCAGGAACAATAATCTCTAAGTAGAACACACCACTGCTGATTAAATCCTTCTTTTTGAGTAAGATGAAAAATCTCACACATATTTAAAATGCATAGCTAAATATGAATCATATTCGAATATGAAATCATTTATCTTTCATGTGAAGTTTCTTTAAAAATAACACTCTGGCTGATTGCCATATCCATCTTGCATGTACATGTATTATTATGAAATATTTCACACGTAATACATTTGTTTGCATTATTTGTCAATGCTTGCTCTCTTGCCAGTGATCAATTGATAGGACGTTGAATGGAGGCCCCGTGTAGAGAAGAGTCACTACCTTTGCACGTTCAGAACCATCTGCACTATTCGTATAAGAGTAGGGGGAAACCCCGGTGTAGTGGTCCACCTGCACACACCCCCAGTATAGTATTCAAAAGGAAGAAGAAGAAGAAGAAAGACGTAATTAATACAAAAAATGCTTTATCATAATCTTTCTATCCTTGGGTGTAGTTATCCGGGGGTAGTTGTGCTAGGGGGTAGTTGTTTGGGGGTAGTTGTCTGGGGGGTAGTTGTCCCGGGGGTGGCAGTCGTCCTAATGGGTGGTCCCCCCCGGATAATTATCCAAGAGGATGGTTGTCGTAGGGGGTAGTAGTCTGGGGGTAGTTGTCCTAGGGGGTAGTTGTCCGGAAAGAGTTGTCCAAGGGTAGTTGTCCTAGGGGTAGTTGTCTTAGGGGGGTAGTTGTTTGGGGGTAGTTGGCCGGGGGTAGTTTTCCTAGGGGTAGTTGTCTGGGGGTAGTTGTCCCGGTGCGGGGGGGGGGGGGTAGTCGTCATAATGGGTGGTCCACCCGGATAACCAATCCCAGTCAATTACCCCCTAGGACAACTACCCAGTAGGGCAACTATCCTCTAGGACGACTACCTCCTGGGACAACTAACCCCGGATAACTACCCACCGTTAACTACCCCCTAGACAACTACCCCTAGGACAACCACCCCCGGACAACTCTCCCCGCGCAACTACCTCCTAGGACAACTACCCCCAGACTACTACCCCCATACGACAACCATTCTCTCGGACATATACCCCCGGACAACTATCCTAGGGGGTAGTTTTCCGGGGGTAGATTTCCGGAGGTACTTGTCCTAGGGGGTAGTTGTCGGGGAGTAGTTGTCCTAGGGAATAGTTGTCTTAGGATGTAGTTATCTGGGGTAGTTGTCCGGGGGTAGTTGTCCCCGGGGTAGTCGTCCTAGAGGGTGGTTGCCCCAGGCGCGGATCCAGGGGGGGGGCCGAGCGTGCCTTGGCCCCCCCCCCCCCCCCCCGCAAAAAAAAAAAAAAAAAAAAAAAAAGGAGAGAGAGAGAAGGAAAAGAAGGGAAAGAGGAGAGAAAGGGAAAAAAGAAGAGAAGAAAAGAAAAAGAGGGAAAAGAAGGAGATCGGGGGGGGAGGAC